>PVKP010011173.1:0-36956 GCA_004027715.1 Plecturocebus donacophilus
GACTACTCCTCACCCCACCCTACCATCTTAACTACTCTTACCCCACCCGCCATTGTAACTGAACTTATGGGAATGTATACTCCTTGCCCCTACCCCCACCACTGTAACTGATCTTACTCTGTAACCACTGCCCACCCCAAACCTATAAAACCAACGCCTATCCCACTGCCCTTTGCTAACGCCCTTTTCTGCCTTAGCCCACCTGCACCAAGGTGATTAAACAGCCATGTTGCTCACACAAAGCCTGTTTGGGGGGGGTCTCTTCATTCAAAGTGCACGTTTTTAGTATTTGGTGCTGGAAGCCCGGGACAGGGGGACTCCTACGGGAGACCAAACCCCTGTCCCTGTTCTTGTGCTCCCTCCATGAAGAGATCTACCTACCGACCTGGGATCATCAGACCAGCCCACACATGCACACCACTGGCTATTTTGGTGAGCAGTCTCTCTCTTTTTTTTTTCCTTTCCCATTCTTTTGTCTTTTCCTTTCCACTTCCTCCCCCGTTCGGTTTCGTCCTTTTTCCACCGCAAAGACAAGAAAAATCAGGTAAACCAGTTCTTCTGTGTGGTTCAGGACCGGAAAAAGCCTACATAGGTCACGGATCCAGGGATCCAGTTTTCCCCAGGGGTTTGACTATCGTGGAGACGTTCACCCTAGTCACTTGCCCACCAGGCTCGTGGCCAATACTGGTGGCAGGTCAACGTAGAGGATGCTCTCTTTGACGCTCACCAACGAGAAGGTTCAACTCAGGTTGCATATGGAGACCTGACAGCAATTTAAGAGACATACTATTTTATCCATTTTCTAGGTTTGCTAAGCCTCTACTTATGTCAAGTCAGATCATTAGAAAGTTCTATACCATGTTAGGTTAAGCTCTTACCTCCTATACAAAATTTTCTTCTCCAAGTTACACCTTGGAGCAAACGTCAGATCTTTTTCTATGCCACAGAGCCTAATGGTGATCTGCTGAAGCCTATGGACTCTCCCCAGAGCAAGTGTTTAAATACATAAATAAAAAGGCACGAGCTTACAAAGAAAACCACTTTTACTAAAATTCAGTTATCAAAATACTTTAATATAGCAACATATACGCTTCTTAGAGAAAGCATTACAAACAAGAGCTGCCTGAGGTCACTTCTTAGAGAAAGCATTACAAACAAGAGCTGCCTGAGGTCTAATAGCAATTGTAATTTCAAAGTGTCAATGAAAACAAATGAATTTTTGAAATATCTGCAACAACTGTATTGTGATTTTTGGGAGGCCGAGGTGGGTGGATCATGAGGTCAAGAGATCAAGACCATCCTGGTCAACATGATAAAACCCCATCTCTATTAAAAATACAAAAAAATTAGCTGGGCATGGTGGTGAAAGCCTGTATTCCCAGCTACTGGGGAGGCTAAGGCAGGAGAATTGCTTGAACCCAGGAGGCGGAGGTTGCGGTGAGCTGAGATTGCGGTGAGCTGAGATTGCGCCGTTGCACTCCAGCCTGGGTAACAAGAGCAAAACTCCGTCTCAAAAAATAAAAAATCTGTGATTTCTGTCGGTGAAAAAGTTACAAGTATTGCTAAAATTCTGTGTAGGCTTCATGCACGCTCAAAAGAAATGCTAAATGTCAGTTAGGGGTTGATCAAAGTAAGGATGCAATTTTTTTTTCCATCCAAGCCCATAGATACCATGGATTCCACCTACAGACTCGAGATCTGCGAATCCCAAGCTAAAAATCCCTGTTTTAGAGCATGTTCTTGGCCTATAAACAGGCTTACTAGCCATTTAATAACATCCTTGATTTTTGTAAAATGGTTTAAACTATTTTGTAACATATAGTCTAAGGTTTCTTTAATAAAAAGTTTAAATTTTAGTATTAAAGAAACTGTGTCTCCGAAAAATAAGAAAAGTTATGTGTAATGGCCCTGCTTTACATTTCTGCCCACACTGATTTTTATCTATATTGCCAGTAACTATATTAACTTTTGTGGCTTGCATATTTGGCTTCTCTGCCTTTTCTTGATTTTAGTTTTCCACTGCCATTGTATGCTCCCAATTTTATGTGTTTCTTTTATTGAAAGTCATCATGTGCGCATGCGTGTGTGTGTGTGTGTGTGTGTGTGTGTGTGTGTGTGTGTGTGTGTTTAAAAGGTGTGATGTAACTTTGGGAGGCCAAGACAGGCAGACTACTTGAGGCCAGAAGTTTGAGAGCAGCCTGGTCAACATGGTGAAACCTCGTATCTACTAAAAATGCAAAAATTAGCCGGGCACAGTGGCACACTCCTATAATCCCAGCTACTTGGGTAGCTAAGGCACAAGAATCGCTTGAGCTCAGGAGGCAGAGGTTGTGGTGAGCTGAGATACACCACTGCATTCCAGCAGCCTGGGTGACAGAGTGAGACTCTGTCAAAAAAAAAAAAAAGGTGTGATGTAAATACATAAATAAGAGTCATTGTCCTTGGGTTACAGAGCCACCATGAGGATCTGGGGCTCCAAGGCCTTCAGACCCTGTGCTGTTTCCTAAACCCCAATACCTCCATACTGTTTAATTGTTTGCTTACAAAACTATCCAACAAATTAAATGTTTAATCGTGAAAAAGCAAAGATAAACAAGGTTTTATTTCTGGGGATAAATGAAAATGACGTATTTTCAGGAAGGCGATTCGGAGCGAAAAACCCATGAAAGCAAGCATGCAGAAGGAACAGAATCTGCTAAGGACAACATGTATGTCAAACTTCACCTCTCTCAGATATAGGGAGAAAGTTTCATTTATGCTGTCTATGATGAAGAAAGGGTGAATCTGTCTGTAAGTGCAACAATCTGGCTTTTTACTTAGTCTGTCCATCCCATGAATGTTCTAAGGTGCCTTGTGAAAATTCCGTGGCTAGCTCAGGAAGGACTACTCTGCTCAGGAGAGCACCAGTGAGTTTCTCTGTACTCTTTGGAACATCCTTGAGATTTAAAATTTTATGTAGATAATTTTATCCCCAACCCCAGTCCATTTTCTTCTACCAAGTCTATGTTCTTCAAATACACACATCAACATATGTCACAAATTGGATTATTCTGGGATTTCAACATTTTGAAACAAATTCGTCATCAGGGATAAGAGTATACCTTGAGGTCAGACGAGCTTCTTGTCAATGTCATATTTCCAAATATTTGCAACTCCTGGTAAATACCAGGCATAAGATCCAAAACTGGCTTCTGCTGTGATTGAATGTGGATTTGCAGTTATGTGAGAGGGGTTGATCTACAGCAGAATGGAATTGCCTTTAAAAAATATCCAAACAGTCTAGGCACGGTGGCTCACGTCTGTAATCTCAGCACTTTGGGAGACTGAGGTGGGTGCATCATGAGGTCAAGGGATTGAGACCATCCTGACCAACATGGTGAAACCCCGTCTCTACTAAAAATACAAAAATTAGCTGAGCATGGTGGCTTACACTTGTAGTCCCAGCTACTCAGAAGGCTGAGACAGGAGAATCGCTTGAACCCGGGAGGTGGAGGTTGCAATGAGCCGAGATCGTGCCACCGCACTTCAGCCTGGTGACAGAGCGAGACTCCATTGCAAAAGTAAAATAAAATAAAATAAAAATCCAAATATAGAATAACATTCAGTATGCTAAAGTGTTGCATGCCTGTGGCCTGTCATCCGGAGGGTCTGCCAGGACTCGTCTTTGGCAACAATATAATTTCCTCTTGCATTCTAATCTTCCCATTCTCTGTTCAAATGAGTTTTTTTCCTTGTACTAATTTTATTTATTAAAGTCTAGGCTTGGGGGAAAATAGAAGGGTAATACATTCATTATTTTTAAAGATAACATTCTGATTAATTTTATGATATTGTCTGCATGATGTATAACAAATCCATTCACTGGATTGGAAAGGGGCCTCCCAGGGAAGGCAGAGAGAGAAGATGGATGAATTGCATGATAATTTTCTTGGCCTTTATTTAGCAAATGCTGTGGGTGTGCTGTTTTTCACTGTTCAGCTTGAAAGTGAACATGACAGTGCAATGACTCCAATTTACAGGTAAGGCCATACTTAAACATGTTCTCCATTCTTCTGCCTCTGTGACAGTGACTGTGATAGTACCCGACTCCTCTTTAGAGGCATGCCACGCTTAATTATTCTCTCCATTCTGTCTCTACAGCAGAAGCAGAAACTACATGAATTGTTGATAATGTGTTTATCTTGCAATCATCAAAGTCAGGTCCTTAAAATTTGGGGTCTGAATGCCCATCCTTGCTAGCCAGCAAGGGCACAGGATCATCCTCAAACACATCTAAGTGGTCTTCCCTGGAGCCAAGGATTAATAAACCTATTAGAGTTCTCCAGACAAGTTCATGACTCCAGGGTAGATGTTTTAACAGTTTTGTCAAAGGAGAGGCAAGATATTTTCTCCCTATCACTTCCTATATCTGGTGTATTTAAGGCTTACTGGTCTAATGTTCTTTTCCTCTATTGTAGCCTACACTCCTTGTGCCTCATGGGCTCAAGCCTCAACATCTTTGCTCAAACAGGCCTGACACTTTAGCAGACAAAAATCTAAATTGGAGATATAGGACCAACATCCATGAGAAATAAGGCATGGGCTCACTTTTCAATGCTATAAATGCAATCATAACATCAGTATACATGTCCTGAAGGAATGAGAAATACCATGCAACTCTCCTTATTCTATCTAATCTCATTATTCTAACTCATACTCTGCATTATTGTCCAAAAAAAAAACCTTGAAACTTTTATTTCTCTCTTATTTGCCACCCTTTTGCTCCTTTTGTGTATCACAGAGTAATAACACTGAACACTGATGGAGAGCTGACCATTGTTGGGCATTATCCTAAGTGCTTTACATTCATTACCTCATTTAATACTTGCAATAACTCTCTGGGGTATGTGCTACTCCCATCTGCATGACTCAAATGAAGGAATCAAAGATTAGAGACATTAGATTTAAATGCTATGGACTTCATAGGACTTTTCACCAAATATTTCTATTCCTCCACTTTCAGAGAACATGCTAGGCTTGTATCCTGTCTTTGGCTGACACCATATTCACTAAATATGACCCACGAGATGTTCGTGAAAGTGACGAGTGTCATTTCCAGGCTGAGCACTGATTGTAGCCCCACAACTCTTCAGGACTCTCTTTTCTTCTGCCACAGTGACTGACAACATTGAAGATGGTGGCTGCATTATCAGCCTGGATCTCAGAGTGAGGAAACACGAAAAGAGCTCTCAGCTGCCTTGCAATGTACATGTAGTGTAAGAGATAAACAGACAATTGGAGCTGTTTGTCACTCCAGCGTGGCCTATCCTTTCCTGAGTAATAGAGGTTTCTCCTATATTATATGGCTGGTCAATGGCAGAGATGATCTGATCTCACAGTCCAAGCTCTCAATCATAATGATATATTATTTAATATTAGTCATGTCAATCAGATTCTCTCAAGCATTTAAACAGGAGATAGCAGGAGAGAATTTAATAGGAGTGAAAAAAATGAAAGTCAGATAGAGGGAGGCAGGAACTCCTGAAGTTGAAGAATGGTAGGGAGACCTGATCATCCAAAAGAATTTAATGAATATAGAACTGCCAGTTGTCCAGGTATGTTCCAGTCTAGGGGCATGGGTATGGGAGCATCTGAGGGATCTCATGAGATTTGTGCCTGCATAATTGTTACATTTTCATCCAACAGAATTTAATGAATATAGAACCAAACTCATTGTATTGTCTTTTGTTTGTATACAAGACGTAGTTTTTAAAGGATGTTTTCTTCTTCGTTTGAACATGAAACATGGCGTAAAAGCATGCAGGGTATTTGATTATTTCAGTAAACAGTATCCTCATTTTCTCAGATCTCATCTTGCTCAAAATTCCTCAATAGCTCTCCATTGCCTATGAAATAAAACCTAACCTTATTAGCATGGACTAAACACACCTGGGATTTGGCTTCTGCCTCATCTGCCCCCATCCTTTCCCATTACATATTACACTCCAGCAGCATTCACTAATAGTAATGGCCTCAAAATGCTATGCTCTCTCCTGTCCTTGCATCTTCACATATATCATTTCCCAAAATGACTTCCCTGATTTCTGTACTTGGGAAACTCCTACTCATCCTTCAAATTGTAGCTCAAAGTCATCATACCCTATCACTCCCAGACCAACTACCTCTCCTCTCCCTTATGTTCTGAATGCTTCTTATACATCCATCAACAGAGGGTCTCAACCTTGGCTATGCACCTTGTGAGACAGGAATAGCACTGTGCAGTTGCAGGAGGATAGAAAAACCCAGACAACAGCTAAAACAAGAAATAGGAAAAGAAACTAAAGGATAACAGAAAACCCTAAATAAGGTAGAGAAAATGACAAATATCTTGGTCAAAGTGACATGTCCATGACTCTTCTGGGCAAACCAACATGAGAAAGGGGGCAGTAATTGGGAGTTGAGGCAAGGCTGAAATCCCCTTCTTTTCCAGGATACCTAATGATTATTTTACCCCTTAGTTAAAAAAACACCCTCAAAAATTAGAAACCCATACTCCATTGTGGGCAACTCATTCTCATGAGCATGCCCACACTTTTCTCTTAAGTGTGTACTTTTGCTTTGCAATAAAAGCTTCTTGTCTTGGTCAGGCACAGTGGCTCACACCTGTAATCCCAGTACTTTGGGAGGCCCAGGTGGGTGGATCATCTGAGGTCAGGAGTTCGAGACCAGCCTGGCCAACATGGTGAAACCCTGTCTCTAGTAAAAATACAAAAAATTAGCTGGGCATGGTGGCGGTTGCCTATAATCCCAGCTACTTGGGAGGCTGAGGCAGAAGAATCGCTTGAACCCAGGAGGAGGAGGTTGCAGTGAGCCGAGATCATACCACTGCACTCCAACCCAGGTAACAGTGTAAGACTGTCTCAAAAAAAAAAAAGAAAAAAAAAATTCTTATTTTTCATATCATTCCAACTTATCCCCAAATTCTTACCAACTCATCCTCAAAAAACTGGCTGGGGCTGGGGTCTCACTGGTGTCCAGTGACCCTCCAGAGCCCTCCAGCAAACAGAATCTCCAGGAGTGGGGCCCAGGCAATAGTATCTTGTAAAACTCCCCAAGTGATTTTAATATTTAAATATCACCCTGTTTTCTTCCTTGAATTGAAGACTCCAGACAAGCAATGACCATGCTTTTACTCTCATATAAGCCTAGTGCCTAGCCCCATATTTTTTCAGCACTTCTCTCACAATATTTTTTCAGTCACTAATTAATTCTTTAGAAAATAACTCCTGAGAGTAGCAAACACTGCTTAAGTTGACCCATTTTAATGTTTTTAATATTTCTACCAGCAAGTTTAGTTTATATTTCTAAATATATCCATCTTTGACAAACCATCTTCTATCACACTTAGAGAGGAAGGGAAGCTATCCCTCCAAAATTGCTATTTTTAAATGGGTTTGATATATCTTATTCATTTAGCACTATCAGGAAAAAGAAGAAATATAATTAGCAAGTTAGTTCTTTTCAAAAGTAATCATCACCTGAAACAGGGATAATGTGTTAGTACCTAGTAGCATACCTGGTTCATGCTGTCAAAAAGAGTCTCTTTCTGACTATTCTAAGATCTCTGTTTTAATGTTAATGCTGGTCAGCTGTGCCTGGATTCCAATGGGAGGCGGGGTTTTTTAGGTTAACTTTGGAAAGCCCTTGGCCAAGGGGAGGGCCCATCAGTTGACTTGGGGGCTTGATTTGTGGTTTACAATGCTGTATGCTCAATAACGGCAGCTGTTATCATTGTGTGCTTCCTCCTTTGGGAAAGGCTGCCTTATTAAGTCACCTCACAGGAGGGCATCTGGAGATAACACTACAAGAGGTAATAAGATGACTTTCCAGGCACTTTCTTTCATTTATGCACAGTCCATGAGATTCCCTGACCTCTTTCATCACAAAGAGGTGTGTGCAGCTTTAGAAATTCAATGAACATGTTACTCATGTCATAAAGAAGAAACCGTTTCAGTTGTTTGTCTTTTCTCACTCCATTTGGCTACTGGTCTGTAGGGCAGCTTTCCTAGACCCTTGTTTTTTCCTCAAATCTCTGATTCTACATTTACATGAAAAGCCTTTAGACTGATTGCTCTGAAATTAGCCAACTGTTTCCTAGGTTTGATCACACAATTCCACTCCTACACAATTCCTTCTCTCCTAGGTCTTGTGATTTCCCATCCCCAGCTGAGTCATTCAATTGCAATCACATTTAATTGTCTCCACCTGAGTGGCTTTTTCTTTGGGCAGCCTGCCTTTGTCAAGTAATTGCAGGCAACATTTATTTATGCACATAGCATTTCTAAGAATCCATGGTACAAAGCAACTCTTCCAGATGAAGTGACAGCTCTCCACATGATAATGACAGTGGCATTTGAATTAACTGCAAATCTCCAGAAACAGGCATATTTCAATTTAATTTTTATCCAACTCAGGATGAACTTCAAAAATTGTTTTCAACCCTTGGTTTCATACTTTAGTAAATACCATGTATTAATTCAATGAGATTTTTGTCTTATAGTTATGTCTTCAGTAGTGGATTCATAATTATGGCCATAACTTTTCACTAACTAGGCCTTCAAAAACTGATAAAGGAGGCACATAAGAACAGATCTTCTTGGCACAGACTAGCTAGTTGTTGAACAAACCCCTCTCCTCTGCCTCCTGGGCACCCAGCTGCCCTTGCAGTAAGTGTGGTCATGTGACTGCATCCTGGTCAACAGAATGCAGACAGAAGTAAAATGAGTGACTTTCAGGTCTAGCCCATTAAAAGCCTCCAGGCACTTTCCTCCATGTTCTCTCTTATTGGCCCTTGATAGTGGCAGGAGGCAGACAAATGCCCAGGCAGATAGGGGCAGGTCCCTGGTGAAATCCCAAATCTCAGTGGCTTAAGAAAATAGAAATTTATTTCCTTTTCATGTAAGGTCCAAATTTCTATTTTCTTAAGCCACTGAGATTTGGAGTTTATGTGTTGTTACATACTTTTACCTTAACTGGTAAAAATTAATGCTGTACTTCTTAAAGTACTATTTTTCCCCTAATAAGGATATTTTCATTGTTTACTAATTGAAAAATACTCCAAATTGGGTGTTAATGTCATCTGAAATATGTTTTTAGGAATAAATCTCTGAAAAATAACTTCGTTAGTCATAATATTCTTTCTTTTCCTGAACATGGAAGGTAAAGGAGGAGGAAAAAACCTCAATTGAGATGCATTATTCTAGTTAAAGTTATAGCAATGACTCAGGTTATTCTAATAGCTAAATTAACTCAGACAGTGAATCAAGCAATTTTGGGAATTGCAACTTTCTCAGGCCTCCAAGCCATGATAGAGTCAATATTTCAATGACAGTATTTCTACTTTACTACTAGGACACAACTTGGGCTTTGTTAGAAATTTTCTCAACATATTTCAGTACGTATGGAACATTTAAAATTATTTCTTATATAATATTTCTAGCACTTTGACCAACTCATTGAAATCAGAGCAATCTGGATATGAATACATTACAAACTACTATAAATAAGAGTCTGTTTGTTTTATGTATGATTATATAGGATTAACTAGTTGGTGTTCATCAGACATCAGCTAAGGTCACCCTCACCCACCCCTTTGTAATTGACCTAAAACTGACTTGAATTCCCAAAACTTGATGGACTCAATTTCCTCAAATATTCCAAGCATTTTCATATAATAGCACAATTTACTGAATGAACATTTGGAATGACAAGAGGAAGTAAAAATCTCTATACTAAAAAGCAAATCACTTAAAATATGATTATTATGTATTCATATATTAAAGAAAGGACTGACCTTCATCTCTTCTCTCATATTTCAGCTCTCCGTCAATTCTGGTTTATGTCATATACAAAGAATTTGAACTATTTCCTTGTTTCACTATCTCCTTTCAGATCACGTCCTTAAAGTTTCATTCTCTACACCTAAAGCACTCCATCGATGTAATCCTAGGCATCTATAATAAAAGAGAGATTAATGAGAGAAAACCACACAAATCTGTTTAATATCAGTTTTACATGATACGGGAGTCTTCAGAAACGAAAAATCAAAGAAATTGTATTGGAAAACTTTTTATAGACGGTTGTGCAGAAGTATTATTAGGGGACAAAAGGGTACGATCTTGTGAAATTAAATAATTCAAACTTAAAGCTACTGGAACTTTAAATTATTTTGAGCTTTGAGAGGAATGTGACTATGTGGCATGAGTCATGTAGCATGCAGCTGCAACTTCTACTTTTTCCCGGAAGTGATTAGAAAAGGCCTTGTGGCACTAGAGATAAGACCCCCTTCAGATCATCACCCCTCCTCACAGAATGTTAAAGCAATCTTCCTTGGAATATAGCAAGCTATAACCAACCAAATTGCTGTATCATATATCTTGACCTTGTATGGAAAATGTTGCAACTCTGTTAACTGCCTATATAAGTGAAACCTTAACTTCCCCACTTTGGAAAGCTGACCCATTCTTTTATAGTCAGTGTTTCTGGGTGTCCATCCTCAAGCTCTGCACTCAAATAAACTCGAATAAGCATAGTTTATTATATTTTCTGAGTCTCATTATTTTAAGGTTGACAAGCTAATGGTAATAAACTGGGGGGAGCTTAGCAAGGCATGTTTGTTCAGATTCTTCTTTGTGTTCCTGTGTCTTCAGAGATAGGGACATTCCTTTACTCAGGTACAGAAAGGACATCTCTGGAATGAAGGTTTTATGGCCTACTTTAGAGGAAGGTCAGAGAATTCTTTTATGGCCTGCTTCAGGGGAGAAGGATGAGAGAAAGCTAAGAGTGACCTTCCTGCTTCTGCTATTATTTCAAATGGCAAGGTGCCATTTTTGGGGGTAGCATATACTGAACCCCATAACTATCCATTTACTGGTATTGTTCTGGTCACCTAAGAATCACCTGGAGAAAATGAGTTATTAGAAATACAGACAACTGGGCCGGGTGTGGTGGCTCAAGCCTGTAATCCAAGCACTTTGGAGGCCAAGGGGGGCGGATCACCTGAGGACAGGAGCTCAAGACCAGCCTGACCAACATGGCGAAACCCCGTCTTTAAAAAAATAAATAAATTTAAAAAAAGAAATACAGATAACTGGACCCTCTTCCTTAGAAGTTCTGATTAGGTACACCTCTTTAGAAAACTCTTTGGATGAACCTAATGTTAAGAACCTCTGATTAAGGCTTCTGCTCCTCAAAGTGCAGTCCTCAAACAAGCAGGACTAGCGGCCTTCAGGAGCTTCATAGATATGTAGAATCTTGGGTCTCACCCCAGCCTTACTGAATAAGAAATTACACTTTAACAAGAATCTCAGTTGATCTGTATGTACATTGAAATTTGAGAAGCGCTGCTCTACAATATCATAACGATACAGTAGAGAGAGTGAACTAGGGTTATTTTAAGTGCAAAACACTAACATCATAGCCAACACTCACTGGAAAGTCTGAAAATGCGTTATATTAGTATGCTGTTTTACGATTCAAATTGTTTTCAGACGTGTTTTTCTTATTCAATTTAATCAATATCCTCCTGGGAGACAGGTATTATTCTCCTACTTTTATAAATAAATCTTGGTTTATTACTGAGGGTAGAAACTAAGTTGTTTTTGTTTGTTTGTTTTTTGAATCAGAGTCTTGCTCTGTCACCCAGGCTGGAATGCAGGGACATGAACATGGCTCACAGCAGCCTTGAAGTTGTGAGCTCAAGTGATTCTTCCACCTCAGTCTCCTGAGTAGCTAGGACCACAGGTGCATGCCAACATGCCTGGCTAATTTTTAAACTTTTCTGTAGAGACAGGGTTTTACCACATTGCCCAGGCTGGTCTTGAACTCCTGGGCTCAAGGGATCCACCTACCTCGGCCTCTCAATGAACTGGGATTATAGGTGTGAGCCACCACACCTGGCCAAAACTAAGTTTTATTCAACTTGGTAAGACTGATACATTTTGAAAGCTAACATTTAATGTGTCAAGGGAAGAATCCTTAAAACATAACTTGAATCTCACTCAAGATAGTCTCTTGGTCAATCAGTAAGTATATGTGTACGTGAAGAGGAAAATTACTTGCTCTTCCTGAACTTATTTAATAGTGTTAAGCCTACTAAGTTGTATATTAAGCAAGTTTGGAAATGGAAGCTGTCATGCAGTTGAGGCTAGATATATCGTTGTAGTTTTTGTGATATAAATGTATTTTTCATGCAGTTATATACAAAGCTTTATATTCAGTGTCATGTTTGTTCAGACAACTGTTGAGGCTTACTGTCAGCTGCACTATTCTTCACTTATTCAAAAAGCATTTCTTAAATACCAACTATGAACTGTCTAGGTTTTGGAGGTACAGTATTGACTGAGAAACAGTCTTGATAATTGAGGAGTTTATAGGCATAGACAGAGGACGACTAACTGCTGTGAGGAAGGGGATAGAAAAATCTTCAAAGACAAGATTTTCTCTCCTAGAGGTCTGAGAAGACCAAGTGAGATCGTGACAGGAATAAACGAAGGAAGGGCATCCCAGATTCAGGAAATAACAGGGACCAAGACATAAGGTTCTGAATGAACTCGAAATGTTTGGGAGTGATGATTCATTTGGGCCAGAGTTTTGCGGAAAAGGGGAGCATGTGGATTAGGAGGATGAGGAGGTAGTTTGGGGAGAAACTATGGAGCACTGGATGATATTCTATTGATCCTGAACATTTATTTTCTGTATATATATAAAAAGTGAGATCAACAAACAGATAATAATAGATAATAGATTTTAAGCAGGGCAGTGAGTGACCTCATTAGGTTTAGGTTTAGGGGAAATAATTCTAGGCATAGCATGGAGGATGACCTAGAATAGACAGAATATTCTGCAAGTACAGAGGCTGGTTTGGAGGCTGTTGAAGTGTTTAAGTAGAGGAGGTGCCTGATTTGGGAGATGTTTCTGAGACAGAATCAGGACTTGTTGCTTATTTGGGTATAGGGAAAAGGAGAAGTTAAAGATACCTGATATTTCTATATGGGGACTCTGGGCACATGATGATACCACTAGCTGAGAGAGGACTTTTTTTTTGAGACAGAGTCTCACTCTGTCGCCAGGTGCCAGGCTGGAATGCAGTGGTGCGATTTCGGCTCACTGTAACCTCAGCCTCCTGGCTTCAAGCAATTCTCCTGCCTCAGCCTCCCGAGTAGCTGGGACTACAGGGGCGCACCACCACGCCCAGCTAATTTTTGTATTTTAGTGGAGACGGGGTTTCACTATGTTGGCCAGGTGGTCTCGATTTCTTGACCTCGTGATCTACCCACCTCGGCCTTCCAAAGTGCTGGGATTACAGGTGTGAGCCCCCGCGCCGGCGAGAGAGGACATTTAGAAAGAAGAGCAAGGTGAGATGAAGCTAAAACGGTTGGCCCTTAACATGTTGTAATAAAAGTGCTTGTGAAGCAGACAGGGAGAACAGGAACCAAAGAAGCTATGGTTTTCAGTCTCAAAATGTCTCCTTAATGGTCCTATTAGTTGCAAATGGGGAAAAGGTACCTTTACAGTGG
The DNA here is from genome assembly GCA_004027715.1 of Plecturocebus donacophilus. Classification (NCBI taxonomy): domain Eukaryota; kingdom Metazoa; phylum Chordata; class Mammalia; order Primates; family Pitheciidae; genus Plecturocebus; species Plecturocebus donacophilus. The sequence goes on from PVKP010011173.1 coordinate 13,557, forward strand.
ACAAACCTGGAGAACACCACCTTAACCAAATGATTAATCAATACCAAGGTGATGTTGTGTGCCTCCTGATGCAATACAATGACTAGTAAGGACACAACTTCACTTGTAAAGCTCTCCTGCCAAAAATTCACAACCTGATTCTACTCGAGAGAAAACATCAGACAACCACAAACAGAAGGACCTGGTGCAAAACAACTGCTCTGTATTATTCAAAATGTCTAATAGGACCTGGCAGTAAAATGCAGTGGGTCCTGGACTGTTGGGGGTGGTGGTTATCTGAGGCGCTCCTCTTAAAGCCCATTGTTACCTCGTCAGCTCCGTAGGCTGCAGAGTCTGGCCGCGTCCTCGTGCCAGAGCCCCACGTCACTTTCTGCACTTTCGTGAACTTAGAGTTCTCGCGTGACATCCGGGCACTGCAAGACTGGAGCGTCTGGCTCGCAGAGATCAACGTGATGGTTTTCTGTGCACCCGCGCAAAGCCGCCAGCCTGCTCAGATATGGCTGACCGAGTGGACTGCTGCTGGTCATCTGTATCAGAGGTATCTGAAAGTTCCTTACCTGAAGAAGTGTGGTTGGTACCCTTAACCCTCACCCAATTCTATAAAATAAGAAGCCTCAAAAACTTGGCCAGGCGCAGTTCCTCACAATGGTAATCCCAGCACTTGGGGAGGCTGAGGCGGGCAGATGGCTTGAGCCCAGGAGTTCAAGACCAGCCTGGGCAACATGGCGAAACCCCATCTCTACAAAAATACAAAAATTAGACAGGCATGGTGGTGTGTGCCTGTAGTCCCAGCTACTCGGGAGGCTTTAGTGGGAGGGTCACTTGAGCCCAGGAGGTGGAGGCTGCAGTGAGCCAAGATGGCACTGACGCACTACTTCAGCCTGGGCAACAGAGCGAGAATCTGTCTTATAATGAAACAAAATCCTTTCTGACACTTGCACGCATTCAGTTTGCAGTGTACATTAGAAAGGAGGGAAGACAGCTGCCAGTCACAGTATTAACTGCTCCAGCTTTTAGCAGGAGGTGAACTATACTAGGAAATTTCAAACTCGAAGTATGCCACATTTTTCGTCAGACCTATATAGTCTGAGAGCCAAAGAGAAAACATATGAGACAGATACTAGAGATCCAATATATGACTTACTGACATGTTGAAAACTCTGGAATAAAGAGAAAATAAGAAATATTTTGAAAAAAGAATAGTTTTCTTGAGCTCAAGAAAAATGTTTCAGCTTCAGATGAAAAGGCCCTGTCGTGGTCAAAGCAAAATTGACAAAAATTGCCCAATACCTGATTGGGAACAATGACATTTTAAATTTGAAAGGAAAAGAATGCCATAGATTTCCAGAAAAAAGGAAAGATTATTCACAAAGCACATAATCAGACTTTGCCTGGGTGTCACATGATGCAGGATACACAAAGCAACATATATATATTTTGAAAGAGAAGGCTGTGTGTGACTCAGTAATTCTATATCAAGTCACAGGTGAAAGCCAAAGAAATAATTCTTGCTTATATATGGGCCTTGAAAAAATTTATTCACAGATGTACTATACATGACCGAAAGATTAATCAAAATAAAGACTTTTTTTTTGAGATGGAATCTTGTTTTGTTGCCCAGGCTGGAGTGCAGTGGTGCCATCTTGGCTCACTGCAACGTCTGCTTCCCGGGTTCAAGTGATCCTCCCACCTCAGCCTCCTTTGTAGCTGGGATTACAAGCGTGCACCACCACCCCTGGCTATTTTTTAAATATTTTTAATAGAGACAGGGTTTCACCATGTTGGCCAGGCTGGTCTTGAACTCCTGACCTCAAGTGATCCGCCCTCCTCAGACTCTCAAAGTGTTGGGATTACAGGTGTGGGCCACTGCACCCAGCAAAATAAAGACTGTTGAAGTAGAAGTACATGGTACAAGTCCTGGTGGTGAGTGAATAATTACTGTAAATATGCTTTAAAAGCCCTGCAAATGTTAAAAATAATTTGAATATTAACCTATTTTGTTTTAGAAAATTGCTTTTTGATAAGAATAATTTAGTTCCATTAAAAATTATTAAGACTCGATAAAATTTGAATTAGGACTACATACTAGGTAACAGTTTTATATCACCATTACATTTTCTAAATTTGAGAATTGCACTGTGGTTACATTAGAGAATGGCATCATTCTTAGAAAATACTGAAGTACCACTGGGGAAAGGGACATACCCATATACTGTATACATATATATACACATATATACATACAGATATACATATTTTCACGTGTGTGTGTATACATATATATGAGAAAGAGTGCAAATGTAGCAAAACATTAATAACTGGTGAAGCTGTATAAAGGGCATATGGGAGTTCTTTGTACTGTTCTTGCACATCTTCTACACATTTGAAATTATTTCAAAATACAAGTTTAAAACTAATTTTTAAAATATAGGGTCAGGACATAATAATATTCTGGTGTGAGCCATTTCCATGCAGTGGTTGGGTCAGAAGCCAGTTTGAGTGAGTTTATTGAGTAAGAGATCAGAAAGTAGAGAAAATAGGAGGTGACTCTTGGAAACCTGGGGGAAGTAACTTCTGAAATTCAAATATTTCACCTACTTTCATATTAGGGTTTCATAGTTGGAATTTTCTGAGGCAGATCACACTTATATGCAAGCTCAGTTATTGAAGTACCCCTATGTATTCATTCTATGCTATAATGTAACAGGACATAAATTCTTCAGGGCTGACATAATTTTAAACTAGAAAGAGTGGTAGCATCATGTGAGGAAAGAGAAGTACCAGCATCCCAAAGATGCTATTTGTTGCCAGTGATGACAATACTGCATTCTCTCCAGTCCCTTCCCTTGGAAAGTATTTAGTTCCTGCAAGTCTAGGCGGGACTCTTGGGTAGAAATAAAAGTGACTGTTTTATTGGCTCTGGCTCTCAATGGCTACCTCATTATACTCTTTAGTCATGAAACTGAACGGAAATGATTGTGTAAACACATTATCTGTTATTACTGATAATCACACCCACCATGGCTGCTTCTTGGCTGTCCAGCTAAATGTTAAATTACCTGCTATGTCAGGGAAGGGAGAAAACCGGACCCAGAGAAAAACACAGGGAAGAGATAGGCTGTCAAAATAAAAATGTTCGGTGAGACAGGGGAAATTGGAAGATCTGGTCAAACGTTACAAAGTTGCAGTGATGTAGGATGAATAAATCTAGAGATCTAATGTACAAAATAAAGACTATGGTTAATAATATTGTATTGTATACCAGAAATTTGCTGAGAGATTTTCTATATTTTTACCACAGAAAAATGGAAATAAGGATAACCATGTGAGATGATGGATATGTTAATTTGCTTGCCTATAGTAATCACTTCATTGTGTATATGTATATCAAAACATCATGTTGCATACCTTAAATATATACAATTTAAAAAGATAGGAACGCTTATGGGAACTTCAATTTGTGGTTAAAGTGCTTTTAAAATATATGAGGAAGTCGTCAGAACGCGCTCTCAGCTTCGGGTCCTGCCTCTAAGGCTTCCGCCATCATGGTGCGGAAGCTTAAGTTCCACGAGCAGAAGCTGCTGACGTGGACTTCCTGAACGGGGAGGTCACCAATCACAACCTGCACGAGCTGCGCGTGTTGCGGCGTTACCGGCTGCAGCCGCGGGAGGACTACACGTGCTACAACCAGCTGAGCCGTGCTGTGCGTGAGCTGACGCGGCGCCTGCGCGAACTGCCGACGCGCGACCCGTTCTGTGTACGCACTTCCGCCGCGCTGCCGGACAAGCTGTATGCTTTCGGCCTGGTACGCACGCGCGGTTTGCTGGAGCGCTACGACTTCGTCACGGCCTCGTCCTTCTGCCGCAGCCGCCTTCTCACCGCGCTCCTCAAGCTGCGCGTGGTGCAGTACCTTCAGGCTGCCATGGCCTTTGTGGAGTAAGGCCACATACGCGTGAGCCCTGACGTGGTTACCGACCCCGCCTTCCTTGTCACGGGCAGCATGGAGGACTTTTGTCACTTGGGTCAACTCCTCCAAGATCAAGCGGCACGTGCTAGAGTACAACGAGGAGCGCGATGACTTGGATCTGGAAGTCTAGCGGCTCTCCCACTCTCCACGGCTGTCTTTTACAGATGGGGAAACTGAGGCCTGATGCTGGAGATTCTCTGAGGGTGCTCTCTCCCCAAGGGTGTCAGACGGTCGTAGGTTCTTAAGAACTTGATTCACCATATGGCAGGTCATGCACAGAGCCACGGGAGGTGCGTCCTTGTTTTCCAGGAAATGTTCTTAGAACTTAGACTACTGATTTTTGTGCCTTGGGGAAACAGTGGGAAGTAACTTGGTGCTGCTCTGGGATATTGTTGGCTTCTTGCGTTGGAAACTTTGTAATGTAAAAGCAAAAACTGCAAATCCCCACGCCCTGTTTAGCTTTATCGTCTTGTAGCTGGACTGGTTCAATTCGTTTAACCCGAATTCTTGCTCCTGGCCATGGTTAAGCTGTGTAGAGATGATGGAGAGTTTGTTAGGCTCAAGTTTTTATAAACTAAGTGAGACTAGTGTGTTCAGGCTCTCCTCCCTTGTTTAAAGGAATACTTTCCTAATGCCAGTAAATATCTCAGCTGCTTTGTAAGTGCAATATATATATATATATATGGAACATTTAAAAATACATATGTAATTCTAATATCTCAGAAGCATAATGATTTTCATTTGTTTGGAGTTCCTTTAAACTTTTATTCTTATGAATATACTGTTTCTAAATTGATGAGGCAATATATATTTCATGCATTTATATATGTTGTATATTATGGAGCATTATTTTAGAAACTATTTTTATCATAAAAGTTTTAATAGCTATGTTATATCCCATTGCACTTATAGATAATATATATTTTATTTAATAATTTCCTTATTATTTGGATATCAGTGCTGTTTATTTATTTTTATCTATTTATTTTTGAGATAGGGTCTTGCTCTGTTGCCGAGGCTGGAGTGCAGTGTGTGATGATCTCCGCTCACTGCAACCTCCACCTCCCTGGTTCAAGTGATTCTCCTGCCTCAGCCTCCCAAGTAGCTGTTACTACAGGTGTGCACAACCATGTCCCACTAATTTTTTTTGTATTTTTAGTAGAGACGGGGTTTCACCATGTTGGCCAGGCTGCAATGCTGTTTGTTTTTTTTAAATAACTGTTGTAAAGTCTTCACACATGTGGATTTTTCTCCTTTTAAATTTTCGTTTTTGTTCAATTTCAAGATACATATTTTTCTTCTTTTACATATTATATATCAGGATCCCTTTTAGTATAAAGATGGCAATATTTTTCTTTAAAATATATTCTTAAATTAATATTGTATCTTAAAATGGAAACTGTCTTAGAATTGGAGAAATACAGTAGTTCTATAATATAAATTAGGAATGGGGGTTTGCTGAGTCAAAACAAATTTATGATACTTGTTAAGTATATGAGAATATCTTCTAAAGGGATTTTGTTGCTATTTTCTACAGTTTTGCTAGCATGAGATTTGACTTCTCTTTGATTTTTAATAGTTTTAATAAATGCAGATGTTTTCTCATTATTTAAATTTTAATTTACTTAGCTATTCTACTCTTTATATGTGGAAGAGTTTAGGTATAAAAATAACAAAAGGCAGCATTTGAAGACTTCTCAGAAACCATTCAAAGGAAAAACCTTGATGATTAGTCAGTAATTTAAGAGGGAAAAAGTGAAAGGTACTGGCTCTTCCCTTTCCACGTTGTTATGTCTGTTCCTCTGCCATATGCAAAATTGGAAGGATTTTGGTGATTTATTTATAGAATTATAGGGTTTTTGAGCTAGATAAGCCCTTAAGGATCATCTGGTTGACTCCCACATTTTATATATGTTTAAGTAAAAACCCAGTGAGATTCAAATTGTTCAAGATTTTACAGCTAATAAGTGCAAGGGCTGAAATTTGAAACCAAGGTTCCAGACCTTTCTACCAGGCACACTGCCTGTTTGGTGAAAATTCCACTTGAGAGCTAATGAGACATCTACCAGTCCTTGACATTTAGGCTGGACAGTGTAAGATTTAGGTTTAGGATATTACTAATTCTTACTAATAAATTACTCAAGAAAGTGGACGATCTCAGATTTAAGATTATAGAACTAAATATGAAAAATATTGCCTATATCTAAATATGTTGCACAAAAGTAGAAGTATATATGCTACACTTCCTGTAGCAGGCTTATGCAGTGAATTCTGAGTGAGGTGTCTTAAGCCTAGTAATTCAGATTGTCGATGACTAAGCCCTCTGGAAAACTGAATCACCGTTATTGTAAATTTTTCTCACTGTAGATTTAGTTTCATTGCTTATTAAATATTGCTCACCTTTTCCAAACCAAATTAACATCCCAATTTTTCATCTAAAGGATGGCATATTTTTATTCCATCATCTTTATTACTGTTATTTCCAGGCATTCATAATTTTATAAAATGTTCCTACAACTAGTAACCCAAGTCACAGGCTTTATCAGTCTGTGACAACAAAATTAACTCATACTTCCATTTCAAACCCAAACTCCTATGGCACAAGTTCAAATCAGCATAACTACTGGAAACTGGCCCTATTTAAATTGTTTCCCAAGCAATTCCTCAGGTCCCAGGGTAATGCCTTACAAATATTCAGGACTGGTTACCATCTTTTACACCTGCTTCTTTGTTTTTCCTCTGGACAGGAATGCTGATGGACACCACTCCCCTCGCCTGATGACAACTATTGATGCATCCCTACTGTGGCAAGGTTAGTCCCTCTCCAGATTTCCCATATCTAAACTGCAATGAAACCATACTGTTTAAAAAACATATATTGAAGGTTCCAGGAAAAAGAAACTGAAAACAGAGAATAACTTCCAACAACCAAGAGAAGTCGATCTTTAGAGCTAACAAGTCCAAACCCAAAATATGAAGCCCTGCCTAATTCCCAGCAGTCCATCATGTGGCAGGAAGGCAGCTCAAAAGGAAACGGGTAACTCTAGGTATCTCCTTATCTTGGAGTTCGGGTTCCATGCCCCCAGCTTAAAGAAAGAAGTCCTTCAAATATTCTCAAGCCTAAGCTAGGCTTTATTTTCCTGCCCTGGAATTTTCCTTTTCCCATATGTGAAGTGGTAGGAATCCTGTAGTCTACCCACTCAAAAGATTGATCTTCATAGCTTGAGCTTCATAGCTTGAACAAGATAATGACAATCATAGGCAGTATATTTTCCAAAGTCTTGCTTGTGCAGTCTTACAATTACCTCATTGTAAGAAAAAACTGTGCTTTAGTGGGAAACTGCATTGTCTGGCATAGAGGACACCCCTCTGGGTTACTGAGTCTATGGAAGCTATTTTACAGTGCTGTAAATTATTGATGACTGATATCAATGCAAAACACTGGTTTATAGACATCAAATTGTTTCCTATACAGCAGAGGGATAGAGTTTCAATCAACTTCCTTCTACTGTGAAAAAAGGCTCTTTTGGTCCCAATTTGCATATTCATTTTCCTATTTCTCATCTATAACTGTGCCTGTTCTTTGGATTCTCCTTTGAACTGGCTGACACCTTACCATTTTTCTTATTAATGAGTCAAATAAAGTCTTTAACACGTTCGTATGTGTTGTATAGGAGAGTCATGATTTTACCATCAAAAACTTACCTTTAACACCATGTATGAGACCCTAAAGTATGGTTAGTTTTTGCTACATCAAGTTTAGTTTAGTTCCTCATTACATTATACCATCAGCATAAGGAAAAGAGATGATCAAGCATGTGCCCGCCCCCACCATAATGTTTGGATTTTTGTTTTGTGCGTTTTTGTGTGTTTTTTTGAGACAGGGTCTTGCTTTGTCATGCAGGCTGGAGTGCAATGGTGCAATCTCGGCTCACTGCAACCTCCGCATCCTGGATCCAAGCAATTCTCGTGCCTCAGCCTCCTGAGTAGCTGAAATTACAGGCATGTGCCACCGTGCCCAGCTAATTTTCGTATTTTTAGTAGAGACAGGGTTTCACCATATGGCTAGGCTGGTCTGGAACTCCTGACCTCAGGTGACCCATCCATGCTGGCTTCCTAAAGTACTGGGATTACAGACATGAGCCACTGCGCCTGCCCACCCCCCCAATAATATTTGTATATGCACAAAATACACGTGTGTACATGCAGTTCCCCAAAATAAGCATAGAACAGTCTAAAATCAACATGAAAGAAGAAAATACTCTCTAATGCAATAGAGGCACAGTTCTGGTGATCTGTCAAGCAAAACGTGCTATTTCAGCTTGAAAAGTCTGCATTGAGTTACTTCCTCATATCCAGTAATTCTTCAGGAATGTCGAGTTTTCATCTGTATCAGAGTTTCTCAGCCTCAGCGCAATTAACATTTTGGATCAGGTAATTCTTTGTTGTAGGGGCTGTCCTGTGCATTGTAGAATATTTAGTAGCATGTCTAACCCCACGTCACTGGGGCTAAAAATCACCAGTTGAGAACCACTGGTCTATTTTATCAAAGGTCCTCTAAGATAGCTCCTTCTAGAGTAAAGGGAGGATCTCCCTAAGGATAAATGAATATATTTAACCAGTACATATCAGCATGGATGGGTCTTAATGGTAATGTTGAGTGAACACAGCTAAATTACAGAATGCTTTCTGCAGCATGATACTATTTATATAAATCTTAAAATTACAAAAACTTGTTTATAGAAATATATATATGAAATAAAATCATAAAACCATGAACATGGAGAATACATACCAATTGAATGAGTATGGTTGCCTCTGAGAAAAGAGGGAAGAAATCAGACAGATTAAGATTACGAAAGAAAATGCAACTGTGTCTATAATGTTTTGCTTTTTTAAGAGATCTAAAACAAATACCACCCAATGTTATTTTTTCATTCCAGCAAATGCATATATGAATATTATGTTATTCTACAAACTTTACTGTAAATTTGAAAGAAATCCATAATAAGAAATGAAAAATGCAGCTTAAATTTCAAATAATGTTCTTTGAAGCTGTTGTCGTTAATTTTCCAGTCATCTATTGCTTTATAGTATTCATACTGCTGGTTGCCTCCGAGATTATAGGTGGCTGGGAGCTGGCAGTGTTTTATAGAGCAATTTCCTGGCTCAGACTCTAATGACAGCCATAATATTAATGCTCTCACCCTGTATTTGTGGAGTGCTTTATCTTTTCCCAGTAGTCTTACATCTATTCTTTTTATATTCACAACTTCTCTCACTATCAGTCTTAGTCTCGACTATATTTGCCATGTATTAATAAATGTATTAAAAAGGCTTCTATGAATGTTTTTTCTTTGGAAGCTACCTGAGTTTAGGTTACCTTGGATACCAACCCTGCGAGATTGGATTCTAGTTCAAGCAGTTTATTTCGGAAGTGATCCCACAGAACTCTGATAGGGGAAAGGAGACAAGGAAGGGAAGAAAGCTAATAAACAGCACAGCATAAAGTAGGTTACAGCTGAGGGCAATTGAAGCTCAGGCCTGCTCATTTGTTTACACATTATCTATGTGGTTTTCATGTGATGGCAGAATCGAGTAGTGGTGACAGAGGCCTGAAAAGCCAAAAATATTTACTATATGGCCTTTTACAAGAAAAGTTTCTTGACCTCTGCTCTATACTAGAAGAAAAGTTTATATTTTCAAGCGTTTTGAGAGCTTCCAGTGTGAGCACATGTATAAGAAGGAAAACGTCAGTTATTACTCATAAAAATTCCATTTTTATGTAGTGAGGGCAAAAATTGAATTAAGAAGAAAAACCTTTTTCCATAAAAACAAACACTGGCAATTTGCCCTAAAAAATATATAAAGATTCAAGAAGAAATTTGAGGCAGTTACATCTCTACTGTGGAATGAATTGTAAACTCCTAGTTTAGATATGGAAAGTAGTAATCATTTATTGTTCTAAGCCCCAACTAATTAAAAATTATGATGTTAAACGTCTAAGACTATATTAAGACTTAGTGCAACAGAGGACCATAATTGATGAGCAGTGTCTGAAGTGAGCACAGGAAGGGATAGTGGTGGCCAATACTGAATGCAAAAAAATAAGCACAGCTGCCTGCCATGAGATGGAAAGAGAAAAAAAACCAAGAGAGGAAAGGGAACACTTAGGCTTCCTGTGATCTCAGAGACATAAGGAGGGCTGACAAAAGGCTCTGTATGCACCAAGCAGGAAAAAACCCTATTATTAACATCTTTCATTTGTGTGGTACATCTGTTACAATTAATGAACCAATGTTGTACATTATTATTAAATAAAATCTCTAGTTTACCCTAAGGTTCACTCTTTGTGTTGTACAGTTCTATGGGTTTTGATAAATGCATAATGCCATGTATCCACCATTGTAGTAGTATCATATGGAATAGTTTCACCACACTAAAATTTTCCTGTGTTTCACCTATGTATAGTTTTCCTTCCACCCACCTCCATCCCAATCCCCTGGCAACCATTGAACTTTTGACTGTCTCCATAATTTTTTTTGCCTTTTCCAGAATGTCCTATATAGTTAGAATCATACAGTAGATAGCCTTTTCATACTGGCTTTTTTTCACTTAGGAATATGCTTTTAAGTTTCCTTTGTGTCTTTTTACATCTTCATAGCTCTTTTTTTTTTTCATCACTGAATAATATTCCATTATATGGATGTACTAAATTTTGCTTATTCACCTATTGAAAGGTGTCTTGTTTCCAGTTTGGGGCAGTTAAACTGTTTCTTTTTGTGTGTATTTTGGTAGCTTGTATCGTTCAGGGAATTTGTGTATTTCATCTAAGCTACCAAATTTGTGGGTATAGAATTATTTATAGTATTCCTTTATCCTTTTAATTTCTATAAGCTCAGTAGTCATGGCCCCTCTTTTATTTCTGATATTAGTAATTTGTGTCTTCTTTCTGTCTTAATTAGCCAAGCTAGATGTTTATCAATTGTATTGCTCTTTTCTAAGAAGCAGGTTTTGCTTTTGTTGATAGTCTTTATTGTTTTCCTGTTTTTAGTTTCGTTGATTTGTGCTGTAATTTCTGCTGCTTCTTGTCTTCTGCTTACTTTAGGTTTATATTGCTCTTCTCTAGTTTCCTAAGGTAGAAACTTTTTCTTTTCTAATAATGTGCATTCATTGCTATAAATTTCCCTCTAACCACTACTTCTGCTGCATCGAACAAGTTTTGATAAGTTCTTGGATATTTCGTTATTTTTCCCATTCTTTTTTTTCTCTTTGCCTTCCAACTTGGAAAATTTCTATTGACCTATCGCCAAGCTCATTAATTCTTTCCCCAGACATTTCCAACCTGCTGATGAACCTTTAAGTACATTCGTTATTTCTGTCACAATGTTTGATTTCTAGCATTTCCTTTTGATTCTTTTTTTAGGGTTTTCATCTCTAAGCTGACCTTACCCACCTGTGCCTTCATGTTGTCTTTTTTTTCCACTAAGGCTTCATATTAGTCTGTTCTTACACTGCTATTAAAGACATACCTGAGACTGGGTAATTTATAAAGGAAAGAGTTTAATGGATTCACAGTTCCACATGGCTAGGGAGGCCTCATAAAAATGACAGAAGACAAAGGAAGACTAAAGGAACTTCTTACATGGCAGTACATGGCAGCAGGCAAGAGAGGGAGCCTGTGCGGAGGAAATCCTCTTTGTAAAACCAGCAGCTCTCATGAGACTTAATTTATTATCACAAGAACAGTATGGGAAAGACCCACCCCCATGATTCAGTTACCTCCCACTGGGTCCCTCCTACGACACATAGGAATTGTGGGAGCTACAATTCAAGTTGAGATTTGGGTAGGGACACAGCCAAACCATATCAGGTGCTCTGTTTCAACTACCTGGAGTACTACAATTCAATTCTGGCACTAATGACCTGGAGTTAGTATCACATCCCACAAGTTAATAGATCAGTCATCCACCAGACCGCCTCTTATTCCAGATGCCAGCCACAAGGGGAGTCCTCAGGCTCCCTGCACTTCTGACTGATTATACATTTGGGAGTTCCCATAACTACCTCAGTTTTGATAATTCAGTATGGCTCAGAACTCGCTGAAAATGCTGTACTTACAGATACAGTTTTATTATAAAGTATACACTTAGGACAAGATCTGGAAGGGCTCTGGATGCAAAGTTTTCTACTCTCTTCCCAAGGAATCTGAGTGCATCATTTTTCCTGTACCTCAGTGTGTTCACCAACCAGAAAACTCCACTGAGTTTCAGTGTCCACATGGAATATGATTACACAGGCATGATTACACAGGCATGATTGAATATGCAATTGGCCACAGAATTGAGCTCCATCTCCAGTCCTCTTTTACCTGGAGTTAATACTGGCCCACAGTTCCAGCCTTCGAATCATGTGTTTGGTCTTTCTGGTGACCATCTTCTATCCTGAAGCTAATTAGGAGTCTGTCATGAGTCACCTCATTAGCATAACAATTTCTGTCACTCAGGAAATTCCCAGGATTTTTGAAGTTCTTTGTCAGGAACTAAGTTCAGAGGCCAAATTTTTTTTTTTTTAAGACAGGGTCTTGCCCTGTTGCCCAAGCTATGAGACAGTAAGGCAATCTTGACTTACTGCAACCTTCACCTCTTGGGCTCAAGCAATCCTCCCACTTCAGCCTCCCAAGTAGCTGGGACTACAGGTGCATACCACCCCATGCCTGGCTGATAGTTTAATTTTTTTGTAGAGATGTGGTCTCACTGTTACCCAGGCTGATCTCAAACTCTTGGGCTCAAGTGATCCTCCCACCTCAGCCTCCCAAATGCTGGAATTACAGGTATGAGCCACCATGCCTGGCCAAATTCTTTATTATACCACAGAGCCTTAATATATCTTTATTATACCACAGAGCCTTAATATATCAATGATAGTTGTTTTAAGTTTCTTTATTCTGTATTATACCACAGAGCCTTAATATATCAATGATAGTTGTTTTAAGTTTCTTATCTGATAATTCCAAAATCTGAATATATCTGAGTCAGGTACTGATGCTTTCTTTATCTCTTCAGACTGTATTTTTTTTCTTGCCTTAGCATATCATAATTTTTTGGTTGGAAGTGATCATGCTATATCTGGTCATAGAAACTGAGCAAATTAGGCTTTCACTGTAAGGCTTTATGTTGATCTGACTAGGAGCTAGGCTATGTTTAATGTTAATTGTAGCTGTATGTGCCAGAGACTCCAGTTTTCTGTAGTTTTCCTTTTAGTTTTCTGTAGTTTTCCTTTTATTCTCTGCTTCCGTGTTGCCTTTGGGTTCCCCTAAGAATTCTTTCTTAAATAGATTATGTCTTTTAGCTCTCTCAGTTGTAATCCACTATTTTTATACTGGAGCCTTGCTGATGTCGTGGTGAGACTTTAAGGAGAGGAAGCATTCTATAATCTTATAATTAAACCTCAGTTATTTTTTGTAGGCCTGAATACTGTGACCTTCAGCATTTCTTACCCTTTTTTTTCCTTAACATTATGTGAGACAGGAAGGCTAGAGCTAACTAGCATTGTCTGATTGCCCTTCTTCTTGGTCACATAAGGCTCTGGTAATTTCCCTTGACGTAACTCTTGTGACAGAGAACAGAATACTCTGGGCTTATTTCAGAATGGCACTTCTTTCCTCTTGCTCAAAGCAGAGGAGATTTCTCTTCCATATGATTTTTACTCTTGGTGTGGGGCTCCTAGTGGTAAATCCCACAAAAGTGTGGAGCCTCCTAAAACCAGGCCACCAGGAATTTTTAACTCTCCAGTTAGTCTGCACTCAGGCTTCAGCAATTTATCAATTACCGTTTAAGTGTTCCTATCAGTTACTGGCTCCAGAAGCCTCTGCTTTTGGTGAACTGTAATTCTCTGTATTTACACATCTCTACAGTTTTTGGGGTGGCAGTTTGCCCTGTGACCTCAGTTCTCTGGTAGATCTAAGAAAAGTTGTTAATTGTTAGCTTGGTCAGCATTTTTCTTGTGAGAACAGGAATGTTGACTTCTAAGCTCTTTGCATATTAGAGCTAATCAGGAAGCATGACCTATTGCAACTAGAGGAAGGGTGCTAAAATCTGAGGATAACTAGCCTATGATTCATGGCAATCATGCATATTAATTATGGACAGATGCACTGATTCTTTCATCAAACCAACTTTTCTTCTAGAATTGCATTCTACAAATATAATATTTTGTTGCGTAATCAAATTAAATGCAGTTTTCAAAAGGGGAATCTTTTACGGAGATACGACCTTATTGTTTGAACCAGATTTCACTTCCACTATATCAAATCCCAGTGGCCTCAGTGGCAGAATGGGTTTCTCACAAATTCTCTGCATTGCAGTTGTCAATTCTTAAGTAAAGTTACTCTGGAATGTGCTTTCTTTGGCTTAAAAGCAGACCTCCTCTCCACCTTATGAGTTTCTAACTCTTTGCCCTTGAATCAGACACATGTTGGTAGATGATAGCCTAAGGCCTACTACTTACTACTACTTGGCAAAATCTTCTCCCTAGGATGAATGGGCAGTGGACTAAAGACAAGAATTACAACTTTTTATCAAAGTGACTGAATCCATAACTGTATCTTTCTAAATTAAGCCTGTTTTGTTATGAACTGTCTCTAGATTGCCATTTTGGTTGGATGATTTGGAGAAAATAAAAGCACATCATGGTTTTTATTTTTCTTCTTTTTATAATCCAGTGATTTTCAACTAGAGGCAGTTTTATTCCTGCAGGGACATTTGGCAATGTCTGGAGACATGTCTAATTGTCACACCTAGAGAAGGGATTGCTATTGGTGTCTTGTGGGTAGAGGCCAGGGATGCTACTAAACATCCTACAACAAACAGGACAGTTCCCACAACAAAGAATCATCCACAGAGAGTTACCTGGCCCAAATTGTTAATAGGACTGAGGTAAAGAAGCCCTGCTGGAATCTGAGAAATTAGCCACCATGGCCTCTTTGTCTATAGTAGGATCCTAATGATTTCATTATTTTTATCTCTTTATTAATTTTTATATTACAAAGATAATGTTTTTCTCTGGACTATTTTCTCATTTGAGCAAAGAAGGTAGTCTTGAAATCCTGCCCTACAAAGCTTACAGGTCAGTAATTCATAGTAAAATCTCCTTACTGAAGTGGAGGCCTATGGGTGCTGGAATCCTAAGAGTTAAACACCCTTGCACAATTATAGTGTGTTTAGTGTGTAGCTTATACAAACAAAAACATTATCTGTACCTTTAATTTATAGTTTTCTTGTGTTATACGAATAATACAGAGCAAATCTTCTGTTATAGTAATAATACAAGGAAACTACAAATTAAAGGTACAGATAAAATTTCGAAAATAGCCTTAGTGGACGAATGAGAACCAACCTCTTTTGACCTAGTGAGCTTCACATATGGTTTACAGATGTTCTCCCATTTTGTCCTCATAACAGCCTCACCAGACAACCTTGTTCTTGTCAAATAAAAGAGTCAAGAAGAGCACAGAATGATACTTTGAAGATAGTTTTATCCTGTTCCTGTTAAGTCAAATATGTGCCTTTTATAAATTTACAACCTATGCAATGTCTACAGAGAAATATAAAAATCACTCATTATACTCTCAGAGATAACTGTTTAGTGTATTTCTTTGCTACTTATTTTTTTGCATGTAAATACTTTGTAAATGTAACTGAATTTATTCTGTGTATATCACTTTTATCTTTTTCTCTCCCCACAATATCATTTCATGGTCATTTTAGCAGGTCAGTTGGTATTTTTTTTTTCCTTCAGATTTGATAAAGCAAATTTATTTTTTATTTCAATAGATTTTTGGGGAATAGGTAGTGTTTGGTTACATGAATAAGTTCTTTAGTGGTGATTTCTGAGATTTTGGTGCACCCATTACCCAAGCAGCATACCCTTGAGTTTATATTTGATATTTTCTAAAGAATGATTTTTATATACTTCATCATATGACTGCTTCATTTGTTTAATCATTCCCCTTGATAAGTGGCAATATTTTTCTGTATGAAAGAAACAAACCAAAAAAACCAGAGAAGAAAATGCCTGCCTGAAACACACTGGTATTTTGAAACAGCAAAATTCGACAACAAAAACAAAAAATACCACCAGCAATATGAAAAACAAACAACAAATCTTTGATTCTTATCATACCTAACAATATTCGGCTTTGTAAATATCTGTTAAATGATACACAAATCCCTGTATGCAGATACTGATATTTTTCACTGTGCCCAGAAAATTTGATTATTGTAATGTCTGCTTCTAAAAACAGGTACAATATAATACGTGTTTCATGTTTAAGATAAATAGTATAGCTTAGAAGTGGCAGCCTGTTTTGGGGGGTGGTTGATTTTTTTTAAGTACAAAGATAGTAATTTTAGCATCAATCTCAGGAGTTCCAAGCTTATATAAAATAAAATAATTGTTAATATCTATACTGTTATATATAGGATATATATTATATAATACAGTTGACCCTTGAACAACCTGAGTGTTAGGAATACCAGGCCCCACACAGCTGAAAATCTGTGTAACTTTTGACTCCCCCCAAATTTACTTACTAATAGCCTGCTGTTGATCGGAAGGCTAACTGGCACCATAATCAGTTGGTTAACACATATTTTGCATGTTATATGTATTACACACTGTATTCTTACAATAAAGTAACCTAGAGAAAAGAAAATGTTATTAACCATAAGGAAGAAAAAATGTATTTACCATTCATTAAGTGGAAGTGGCTCATCATAAAGGTCTTTATCCTCACCGTCTTTGTGTTAAGTAGGCAAAGGAGGAGGAGGAAGAGGATAGATTGATCTTGCTGTCTCAGGGGTGGCAGAGGCAGAAAGAAATCTGCATAAAAGCAGACCTGCATAGCAGCCCATGTTGTTCAAGGGTCCACTGTATATATCATATGTAAAAATAAAAGTTATATGGTATTACAATTATATCCAGATATGGATATAATTGTATAATAGGTAAGTCATGAGACATGTAGAATTAATTTTAGAAGTCACCAAAATCATGCTCTGAGGGAAGATACAAGACTACTAAAGGCAAAGGGCCTTGCAAAGTCAAGGTGTGGCATAGCTGGAACCCCAAATCCCAGACTTTGTCCTCTGCTTAGCCTAAACCAGAGATCAGATGTCTCTTGTCACCAGGTGTTGATAAACACAGAGAGGCAAGCTCTTCAGTTACCCTGTCACCACCTTACTAATACATTATGACTGCAAAACATTGTCTTCATTTAAGTCAGAATATAAAGGAAAAGCCCCTAATGAATATGACTTCATGAGCTTTGGACATAAAAATTCACTTGGTAGCACATTATAATTTTAAATCACATTTAATTCCCTGCCAGCTAGGAAATAATTCCATGGAAATTCAATCAATGAAAGTTAACAAGATCATTACTAGCGAAAAAGGTAATATTTTTCATTTTGGAAAAGTAAAGGGTTGGGTTGGATGAGAAGTAGGTATAAGAGACAGAGCAGCATTCTCAGGTGTTGTTCATGCCCCTGCCATTGTTTCAATTGTGGCCGCAATATTGTTTTCCATGGCTGATGGTTGACTTTGGTGAGTAGAAGTAGGTAGTAGCTAAGAATAATCTTGAAAAACTAGAACATTTTCCTTAAAAAGGAAAAATTGCCTAATGGCATATCAGTTTTATAGTTATAATCACCATAGTCCATTTAGTTTATTGGTATTCTATTATCAGGAAAGGTTGGGAAAAAGTGGAGTTGCAAAGAGAAATAAAGAAGTATTAATTGGAAACCACCTCACACATGAAAAAAATAGCCTTTATTTATTTCATTCTGCATCTGCTAGTCTCTGGGCAATCTAAGAAAGCAGTCATCAGAATTATAGCCACATGGTGATTTTTTTTTCCCCTCCAGAATTACAATAAAATTGGCTCCCACACTGTGAAACTAAAAAGAGGGGCTATAGGGTGCTGCTTCTCTCTCTTGACATTTTACTTGGTTTTCAAAGGAATTCGTGACTAAGAATCTCATGAAATCTAAATGCGGTCACTGATGGAAATTTAGGTTTTCATAAAGAGCACAGGAAGAAATTTACATGGCAAAGAAACAGTATTTTCTCTGGCAAAAAAAGGTAAGGATGTGTGTGTTTGTGGTGTATATATGTACACGTCACATACATATATCAGTGATATATATAGATCTTGATTTTCTTTTGCTAGGTCTAGTAATACATTTAATTTTTTTAATATTAGTTTTTTCCCAGAAATTATATACAAATAATTCATTATTGTCTTTCTTTTTCAGCAAGTTCATGAATTTTGTACATACTGAGATTATGTAAGTCCTTGGTCAGCATTAATATTACATTATCTAATTTGTAATACAAATGTTTACCCGTTTTATTCATTAAGTATAAAAATTTGGAAAGATGATAGATTTTTAGGCATGTATGGAGTGAACTGACACATTCATCCACAAAAGTCACATCAAATTAATGAAAAAATCGAAGATTGAGGTGTTACTATTCAGTAGTACTTCTTTTTGTTTATTACTTTATTCATCAGCACATCCGGGAGAGCTTCATAACTGACTCTCTTAAAATAAAAGCCCTAGTTGCTCCTCCCAGTGTGGCCAGTTTTAAGGCCAAGGAGCACTAAGTTACAAGGAAATGACAATAATCAGTTATCATTAGATGGTAAGGACTGGTGTGAGCACTGTGCTACATCTAACCAGGAGAAAAAGGAATGTAATGGAAGTTAATCTGCTTAGAATGGAAGTTAAACTGCTTAGAATGTTGATGTAATATAGGAGGAGGAGACAGAGCAAGCACTGAGGCTGGTGAGCCAGGCAGAAGTCACAGTGGGAGGAGCCATAAGGTCTCTCCATGAGATTCATGGACCAAAGGATTTGGTAGTGATTCAGGTATGAGATGATCATGGCTCTCATCATTGTAGTGACCATGGTATTTTGAAGCCATCCAAGAAACAGATGATGGGCCTGTCCCTAAGCATGATAGTGCCTATGGGATTTTGTAGCTATAGAGTGAAAAGATGACAGTGGCCATATCCAGGGTAATGTCCATGGGATTTTGTAAATATCCAGGTAAGAAATGAGTGTTTCTACTTAGGAAGTGAACATGTAAGTTTATAACTTACTGAAGTTATAAAGGTAAGAAATGATGATAAACCTAACAGTGGGGGTGAGCATGGTATTTTCTAGATATCCAGATAAGAGAGGATAAGGGCCCTAACTCCAGTACCAAAATTGGGTTTCCTCAGGTAAGGACATAGGAGCTGAAGATGTTTCTTACCATGTTAGTGAACATGGCATTTTATGGTATTCCAAACATGATGGCGAACCTAACCACAAAATGACCATGAGATTTGTCAGGTGTCTAGTAAAGAGATGATGGTGTCTTAACCATGAAGGTTATGATGAAGTTGTGTCGGTAAGTAATTAAGAGATGATGGTGATCCTAACCATGGTAATGAACTGGGGACTTTGCAGGTAACCAAGTAAGCGATGATGGTGTCTGTCAAAATGTGCTGACCATAGAATTTTGCAGATATCCAGTCAAGGAATAATGTGTTACTAGAAATGGTAGTAACAAGGTATATATCAGTTACCCTGGAAAGAAATGACGTGTGCTTAGCAATGGCATTTAATCTGGGTAATTTGTAGGTCACCACGTATGGTAGGTTTCTCTAAATCTGGTAGATTTCATGGGCTTCTGTAGGCATCCCCATGAGAGATGCTGTGACACAAATTGTAACCAGTTGCCACCATTGTAACCAAGGTATTTTATAAGTATCCAGCTAAAAGCTCTAACTTTATTTATTTATTGGCTGTAAGGCTTTCATGTTTTTCTATTGGTTTTTTTTTTTTTTTTTTTTTTTTTTTTTGAGACAGAGTCTGGCTGGGGTAAGTGCTGATGTAGGCCTAAACCACAGCCCTAGCGTGGGACTGTCAGATCCAGTTCAGTAATGATGTGTCCCTCCATGCCTTCCCACCATGATTTCCTCCACAGGTACTCAGGTGAGAAATGATACAGTCCTTACCATTCCCAGATAGTCTGGGTTTTCCCACTTTCTGTTTCAACGAAAGTACATGCTGAACCCTGTGAGTGTTGAGGGATTAAAGGGAGCCAGGTATTTATCACTGTATTCTCCACCCCTGTGCTGCCACTGAGATTTCTACAGGTGTGCAGTCAAGAAACGATGTCTATCTGCTATGAGGGTCTACCTAGGATTACTGCAAGTATCCGGGTCGAGTGAGTCTGTCCTGTAAAGATGGAAATAATCAAGTTTCTTTGCAGGAGTCCTGGTGGAAAACCCTGTGTCCTTCTATATATACATCTTGCTACCTCTTTCAGATTTCTACCATGATATCACAATCCAACACGGATGCTTAATGGGAAGCATGGCTGCTCTTCAGAGGTCAGCGCTGAGGACCAAAAGCAACGCATGGGCCATGTGAGGTTCAGCTTTCTAAGTGAGTGATGTTGGTGTCCGGCCTCCCTGTTGTTCCTCTAATTTTGTTTCAGGTGTCCCAGTCGGAAATAAGAGTCCCTGGCATACCAGAAACCATGAGTTTTCCCTTGGCATATTTCAGAAAACCATCAACCCCGTGAGCTAGGTAGGACTGCAAGTACCAGGTAATGGTCTAGCATTCCCAGCTACAGCAATGACCATTGACATTTTGCAGGTGTCTGTAGAGAGAAATGCTGTCTTTTGGGACCATGGTCTTAAGCTTGTGGGGGCCCCCAGCATCCAGGTAAGAGTTGTTGAATGATGGATGTATGCCTTGTGATTTGCAAGTGTCCTGGTAGAATAAGCTTGTAGGTTTCTTTTCTTTTCTTCCTTCTCTTGCTTTCTTTCCTTTCTTTCTTTCTTTCTCTTTTTTTTTGAGATGGAGTTTTGTTATTATTGCCCAGGCTGGAGTGCAATGGCGCGATCTCAGCTCACTCCAACTTCTGCCTTCTGTGTTCAAACAATTCTCCTGCCTGAGCCTCCTGAGTTGCTGGGATTACAGACAAGCGCCACTACCCCCAGCTAATTTTTGTATTACTAGTAGAGACAGTTTGATCATGTTGGGCAGGCTGGTCTTGAATTCTTGACCTCAGGTGATCCGCCTGCCTTGGCCTCCCAAAGTATTGGGTTACAAGTGTGAGCCACCATGCCTGGCCCCTCATGTGTTTCTGTAGCATGTATCTCAGTGTAGGTTTTCCAGGTTTTCGCAAGGAAATCCCAACAAAGAGGAGTCACGATCAGGGGACATGTCTGGTATCTGGGTAAGTGATGATGTGCATGGTAAATTCACCACAGACCAGGTGATCTCCACATATCTAGGTAAGTGAGGTTCCTTTGTCTGAATGGTTTACCAAGTAATGGGTTAACAGCTATTTTAGAAAGAAAGGGGAGTGGCTCCCTATTCTCCTTGCCATGTGATCCTGTTCATTTCTGTCCTAGGGAGGAAGTATGATGTATATGCTCTGTCAGTGCTGATTGTTTGAAATGTACCCAGGGAACTCACATGGCACTCTGCATCACAGGAGTAACTGCAGTGGATTTGCAGGGAAGCCAGGGAAAATGCTGTGTCCTACGATGGCCTAGATCTTGGAGGGCCCGCGAGCATCCAGGTGCATTTTTGGCTCCCATAATAATTATAGCGAGCAGGCAGTTTGTAGGGTCCTGGTGGAAAAGCTGTGTCCTTAGTCACATTTGTCGCATGTGGTTTCAGGTTTAGGCAGGCAGAAGTCAGAGAATGAGGACAGCCTTAAGGTCTCTCCAGGAGATTCAGGGTCCATAGAATTTGGTAGGGATTCAGGTATGAGATGATCATGGCTGTCATCATTGTAGTGACCATGGTATTTTGAAGGAAATCAAGAAACAGATGATGGACATGTCTGTAACCATGGTAGTGCCCGTGGGATTTTGTAGTTATAGAATAAAAATGGCAGTGACCATATACATGGTAATGCCTGTGGGATTTTATAAATACCCAGGTATGAAATGAGTATTTCTGCTTAGGAACTGGATATGGGATGCTGAAGTTATAAAGGTAAGAAATGATGATAAACCTAACCATGGAATGACCATGGTATTTTCTTGATATCCAGATAAGAGAAGATGGTGGCTCTAACTTGAGTACCAAAATTGGGTTTCCTGAGGTAGACACATAGGAGCTGATGATGTCCCTTCCCATGTTAGTGAACATGGCGTTTTGTGGTATTCCAGATATGATGGTGAACCTAACCACAAAAGTGACAGTGAGATTTGTCAGGGGTCTGGTAAAGAGATGATGGTCCCCCTAACCGTGAAGGTTATGATGAAATTTTCTTGCTCAATAATGAAGAGGTGACGGTGATCCTAACCACTGTAGTAAACAAGGGATTTGTGCAGTACAAAGAAAAGAAATGATGTGTCCCTAGCAATGGCATTTAATCTGTGTAATTTGTAGGTCTCTATGTATGATATTTCTAAATCTGGTAGCTCTCATGGGCATCTATAGGCATCCACAGAGAAGATGTGTCACAAATTTTAAGCAACTGTCACTCCTGTATCCAAGGTATTGTATAAGTATCCAGCTAAGAGCTCTGGCTTTATGTATTGGTTGGATGTAAGACTTTCATGTTATCTCTTTCTTTCTTTTTTTGAGACAGAGTCTGGCTGAGGTAAGTGCTGAAGGGGGCCGAAACCACAGCCCACAGCGTCAGACTGTCACAGAGACCCAGCTCAGTGACAATGTGTCCCTGCATGCCTTCCCACCATATTCAGGTGGAAAATGATTGAGTCATTACCAGTCACAGATAGATCGGGTTTTCCCATTTTCTGTTTTATTGAACCCTGGGAGCATTGAGGGATTGCAGGGAGTCAAGTGTTTATCACTTTATTTCCCTGACCTGTGCTGTACCTTTAATGTCTACAGGAGTCCAGTTGAGAAATGGTGGTTTTCTTCTATCAGGGTCGACCTGGAATTACTGCAAGTATAAAGGTTGAGTGGGTGTGTCCCCTAAAGATGGAAATAAGCAAGGTTCTTTGCAGGATTCCTGACCAAAACCACATGTCCTTCTATACATGTGTGCAGGTGCCTCTTTCAGATTCCTGCCATGACACCACAGCCCAACATGGGACCTTAATGGGAAGCTCGGCTGCTCTGCAGGTTAGCACGGATGAGGACCGAAAGCATCACATGGGCCACGTTGAGTTTCAGCTGTCTAGATAAGTGATGATGGTGTAGGCCTCCCTGCTGTTCCCCTGATTTCGCTTCAGGTGTCCCAGTCAGAAATGATAAGAGTCTCTGGCATACTCGAAACTGTGAGTTTTCCCTCTGCATATTTCAGAGATAATACCTAACCCTGTGAGTTCACTGGGATTGAAAATACCAGATAACCATCCGTTGTTTCCAACCGCAGCAGTGACC
>PVKP010011173.1:37056-62313 GCA_004027715.1 Plecturocebus donacophilus
TTTTTTTTTTTTTTTTTTTGAGATGGAGTTTCGCTCTTGTTACCCAGGCTGGAGTGCGATGGCACGATCTCAGCTCACTGCAACCTCCGCCTCCTGGGTTCAAGCAATTCTTCTGCCTCAGCCTCCCGAGTAGCTGGGACTACAGGTGCACACCACCACGCCCAGCTAATTTTTGTATTTTTAGTAGAGATGGGGTTTCACCATGTTGATCAGGATGGTCTCAATCTCTTGACCTTGTGATCCACCTGCCTTGGCCTCCCAAAGTGCTGGAATTACAGGCGTGAGCCACCGCTCCCTGCCCTCTTTTTTTTTTTGAGATAGAGTTAACCTCTTGTTGTCCAGGCTGGAGTGTAGTGGTGCAACATCACCTCAGTCCAACCTTGGTCTCCTGTGTTCAAGTGAATTTCCTGCCTCAGCCTCCCAAGTTGCTGGGATTACATGTGTGTGCCACTACCCCTGGCTACTTTTTGTATTACTAGTAGAGATGGAATTTCACCATTTTGGACAGGCTGGTCTCAAACTCCAGACCTGAGGTGATCCACCTTTTTCAGCCCCCAAGTACTGGGATCACAAATACGAGCCACCCTGTGTGTTTCAGAGGCATATGTCTCAGTATAGGTTTTCCAGGTTTTCATGAGGAAATCCCGATAAACAGGAGTCACAATCCAGGAACGTGTCTGCTATCTGGGTAAGTGATGGTTTGCAGGGTAGACTCACCACAGACCAGGTGATCTCCACATATCTAGGTAAGTGAGGTTCCTCGGCCTGAACAGTTTACCATGTGATGGGTTAACAGCTAATTTGGAAAGAAAGGGGAGCAGCTCCCCATTCTACTTGCCATGCAATCCTGTTCATTTGTGTCCTGGAGAGAAAGTATATGCTCTGTCAGTGCTGATTGATTGGAACGTATCCAGGGAACTCACTTGACACTGTGCATCACAGGAGTAACTGCGGTGGATTTGCAGGGAAGCTGGCCAGGGAAAATGGTGTATCCTACAATGGCCTAGACCTTGGAGGGCCTGCAGGCATCCAGGTACATTTTTGGCTCCCACAATGATGATAGCGAGCAGGTGATATACAGGGTCCTAGTGGAAAAGCTGTGTCCATAGACACATTTGTCACACGTGTGGTTTCAGGTTCAGGAAGGGAGAAGTCAGAGCATGAGAACAGCCTTGAAATCTCTATAGGAGACTCTCAGATCACAGGATTTGGTAGGGATTCAGGTACGAGATGATCATGGCTATTATCATTGTAGTGACCATGGTATTTTGAAGGAATCCAAGTAACAGATGATGGACGTGTCTCTAACCCTGGTAGGGCCCATGGGATTTTGTAGCTATAGACTGAAAAGATGATAGTGGCCCTATCTATGGTAATGTTTGTGGGATTTTATAAAAAATGAGGATTTCTACTTAGGAAGTGAAAATGGGATCCTGAAGTTATAAAGGTGAAAAAATGATGGTAATCCTAACCATTGGGGTGACTGTGGGATTTTCTAGATACCCAGACAAGTGAGGATGGTGGTCCTAACTCAAGTATTAACATTGAGTTTCCTCAGGTACACATATAGGAGCTGATGATGTCCTTTCCCATATTAGTGCACATGGCTTTTTGTGGTATTCCAGATATGATGGTGAACCTAACCACAAAATGACCATGATTTTTGTCAGGGGTCTAGTAAAGAGATGATGGTCCCTGTAACCATGAAGATCGTGATGAAATTTTATCCGTCAGTAATTAAGAGATGATGGTCACCCATAGTATGGCAGTGAGAAGGTATTTTGCAAGTCACAAGTTAAGAGATCACGGTGTCTCCAAAAATGTGGTGATTGTGGGATTATGCAGATATCCAATCAAGGAATAATGTGTTTCTAGAAATGGTAGTACCAAGGTATTCAACAGTTACCCAGGAAAGAAATTATGTGCCCGAGTAATGGCGTTAAATCTGAGGAATTTGTAGGTCTCTATGATGGTATTTCTAAATCTGGTAGATCTCATAGACTTCTGTAGGTATCCATATGAGAGATGATGTGTGACAAATTTTAAGCAACTGTGAGTACTATAACCAAGGTCTTTCATAAGTATCCAGCTAAGAGCTCTGGCTTTGTGTATTTGTTGGATGTTAGACTATCATGTTATCTATTTCTTTTTTCTTTTTTTGAAACAGAGTCTGGCTGAGGTAAGTGCTGATGGGGTCCTAAACCACGGCCTGCAGTGTCTGACTGTCACAGAGACCCAGTTCAGTGCTGATGTGTCCCTACACGCCTTCCCACGATGATTTATTCACAGGTACTCAGGTGACAAAAGTGCAATTAAAAAATAAGTAAATAAATAAATAAATGATTTTTTAAAAAAAAGTTTGCCTCTTTTCCAATCACAGATTGGCTGGGTTTGTTCATTTTCTGTTTCAAGAAAAGTGTATGCTGAACCCTGTGAGTGTTGAGGGATTGCAGGAGCCAGGCATTTATTACTGTATTCTCCACCCATGTGCTTACCCTAGAATTTCTACAATTGTCCCGTAGAAAAACCGTGGTTTTCTTCTATCAGGACCTGGGATTACTGCAAGTATGCAGGTTGAGTGGGTGTGTCTGGTAAAGATGGAAATAATCAAGATTCTCTGTGGGAGTGCTGGTGGAACCCCCCTCCCCCACCTGGCCCCACCGTGTCCTCCTACACATATATCTTCTACACATCTGATTTTGCAAGTCGCCAGAGAAGATACGATGGTGTCTCTAAAAATACGGTGACCATGGAATTTTGCAGATAATCCAGTTGAGGAATAAGGTAAATATCCAAGTAAAAAATGCAAGTTTCTATTTAGGAAATGAACATGGGATGCTGAAGTTAGAAAGGTAAAAAAATGATGGTAATCCTAACCATCAGAATAACCATGGGGTGGAATGGTAGTGCCAAGATGTTTAACAGTTACTCAGGAAAGAAATGATGTGACCCTAGCAATGGCATTTAATTTGCATAATTTGTAGGTCTACATGTATGGTAGGTTTCTCTAACTCTGACAGATCTCGTGGGATCTTGTAGGTATCCACATGAGAGATGATGTGTCATAAATATAAGTAACTGCTGCTATTGTAACCACAGTATTTTATAAGTATCCAGCTAAGAGCTCCTGCTTTATGTATTGGTTGGAGGTAGATATTTCATGTTATCTATTCTTTTCTTTTATTGAGACAGAGTCTGGCTCAGGTAGGTGCTGCTGCGGACCTAAACCACAGCCCACACCAAGGGACTGTCACTGAGATCTAATTCAGTCACTCTGTGTCCCTACACACCTTCCTGCCCTGAATTCTTTCAAAGGTATTCATGTAAGAAATGACTGAGTCCTTACGCATCCCAGATAGGATGGGTGTTAACATTTTCTGTTTTACGGAAAGTGTATGCTGAACCCTGTGAGTGTTGAGGGATTGCAGGGAGCCAGATATTTGTCACTGCGTTCCCCGTTCCCGTGCTGCCCCTAGGATGTCTACAGGTCTCCAGAGAAGAAACGGTGGTTTTCAGCGATCAGGGTCGACCTGGGATGACTGCAGGTATCCAGGTCGCATGGGTGTGTCCCTGTAAAGATGGAAATAATGACTTTTTTTGCAGGAATGCTGGCAGACAACCCCATGTCCTTCTACACATACATCTTTGTGCCTCTTTCAGATAACTACGGTGACATTACAATGAATCCTACACGGGACCTTAATCAGTATCTCAGGTACTCTGCAGATGAGGACCAAAAGAAAGGCGCAGGACCACGTGAGACTCAGCGGTCTAGGTAAGTGATGATGGTATCTGTCTGTCCTTTCTGTTGTTCCAGTGATTTCATTTCAGGTATCCCGGTGGGAAATGATAAGAGTACCTGGCATACTAGAAACCGTGATATTTCCCTCGGCATGTTTGAGAGACAACCCCTAACCCTGTGAGCACGGTGGGACTGCAAATACCAGGTAATGATTTGGCATTCCCAGCCACAGCAGTGACCGTGGACATTTTGCCTGCATTCTGTAGAGAGAAATGGTGTCTTCTGGGACAACAGCCCTGAACTTGGTGAGCCCTGCCAGCATCGAGGAAAGAGTCTTTTGGTGATGTATGTGAGCATCGTGATTTGTAGGTGTCCTGGTAGAACACCTTGTGTGTTTCTGAGGCATAGGTGTCACTGTGTGTTTTCAAGGTTCCTGGGAGGAAATCCCGACAAACAGGAGTCACGATCAGGAGACATATCTGGTGTCTGGATAAGTGATGGTGTAAGGTGATCTCTACGTATCTAGGTTAGTGAGATTCCTTTGCCTGAATGATTTACTATGTGATGTGGTAAGAAAGGATAGTGGTTCTCTGTTCTCTTCTCCATGTGATCTTATTGATTTCTATCCTGGAGAGAATTCATGATGTATGTGCTCTGTGAGGGCTAATTGGCACGTACCCAGGGAACTCACCTGGTATCACAGGAGTAACTGCAGTGGTGCAAGGAAGCCAGCGAGAGAGAATGGTGTGTCCTACAATGACCTAGACCTTGGAGGGCCTGCAAGCATCCAGGTACATTTTTGGCTTCCATAATGATGATAATGAGGTTTGTAGGGTCCTGGTGGAAAAGCTGTGTCTCTGGACACATTTGTCACACATGTGCTTTCAGGTTCAGGCAGGCAGAAGTCAGAGCATGAGGACAGCCTTGAGGTCTCTCCAGGAGAGTCACGGACCATAGGATTTATTAGGGATTCAGGTATGATATGATCATGGCTCTCATCATTGTACTGACCATGGTATTCTGAAGGAATCCAAGATATAGATGATGAGCCTGTCCCTAACCATGGTAGGGCCGGCCCTTGGGATTTTGTAGCTATAGAGTGAAAAGATGACAGTGGTCACATCCCTGGTAATGTCAGTGGGATTTCGTAAATATCCAGGTAAGAAATGAGTGTTTTTGCTTAGGAAGGGAACATGGGATGCTGAAATTATAAAGGTAGGAAATGATGATAATCCTAGTTGTGTGGGTGACCATGCTATTTTCTAGATACCCAGGTAAGAGAAGATGGTCACCCTAACTCGAGCATCAAAATTGGGTTTCCTCAGGGTAGGCACATAGGAGCTGATGATGTTTCTTCCCATATTAGTGAACGTGACATTTTGTGGTATTCCAAATGTGATGGCAAAACCAACCACAAAATGACCATGAGATTTGTCAGGAGTCTTGTAAACAGATGGTGGTACCCTTAACCGTGAAGGTTATGGCGAAATTTTGTAGGTCAGTAATTAAGAGATGATAGTGATCCTAACTACAGTAGTGAATGAGGGATTTTGCAAGTCCCCAGGTAAGAGATGATGGTGTCTGTAAAAATGTGACCATGTGATTCTGCAGATAACTAATTAAGGAATAATGTGTTACTAGAAATGGTAATACCTAAGTGTTTTAAAGTTACCCAGGAAATAAATAATGTGTCCCTAGCAATGCCATTTCTTCTGCATAATTTTAGGTCACCACGTATGGTAGGTTTATCTAAATCTGGTAGATCTCATGGGCTTCTGTAGGTATCCCCATGAGAGATGATGAGTCACGAATGGTAAATAACTGCCATTATTGTTACCAAGGTATTTTTGTAAGTATCCAGCTAAGAGCTCCAGCTTTATATATTTGTTGGATGTAAGACTATTTTGTTTTGTATTTTTATAATATATGATTTTTCTTCTTTTGAGACAGAGTCTGGCTGAGGTAAATGCTGATATGGACATAAACCACAGCCCACACTGTGGGACTGTCAGAGAGACCCGTTTCAGTGATGACATGTCCCTACATGCCTTCCCACCGTGACTTCTTTCACAGATACTCGAGTGAGAAATGATTGAGTCCTCACCATTCCTAGATTGGCCCGAATTTCCCATTTTCTCTTTCAGCAAAAGTGTATGCCGAACCCTGTGAGTGTTGAGGGACTGCAGGGAGCCAGGTATTTATCACTGTATTCCCCACCCCCATGCTATCCCTAGGATGTCTGTAGGTATTGAGAAACAGTGTTTTGTGCTATCAGGGTCAACCTAGGATGAATGCAAGTATCCAGGTTGAGTGGGTGTTTCCTGTAAAGGTGGAAATAAGGTTATTTGCAGGAGTGCTGGTGGCAAGCCCCACATCCCTCTACACATATGTCTTTGTGCGTCTTTCAGATTCCTACATGACATCACAATCAATCTGACATGGCACCTTAATGGGAAGCTTGGCTGCTCTGCAGGTCAGCGCTGCTGAGGACCAAAAGCATCACATGGGCCACGTGAGGTTCAGCTGTCTAGGTAAGTGATGCTGGTGTCAGGCCCCCTGTTGTTCCCGTGATTTCACCTCAGGTGTCCTGGTGGGGATTGATACAGGTCCCTGGCGTACTAGAAACCATGAATTTTTCCTCTGCATATTTCAGAGGCAATGCCTAATCCTGTGAGCAGAGTGGGATTGCAAATAGCAGTTAATGATACGGGGTTCCCAGCCACAGCAGTGACTATTGGAAATAATGCAGGTGTCCTGTAGAAAGAAGTGCTGTCTTCTGGAACCATGGCCATCAGCTGGACGGGCCCCTCCAGATCCTGGTAAGTGTCGTTGAATGATGAACGTGAGCATCGTGATTGATTTGCAGGTGTCCTGGTAGAACACTTTGTGTGTTTCTGAGGTATATGTCATAATTTCTGTTTTTCAGATTCCCAGGAGGCAATCTTGACAGAAAAGGATCACCAGGGGACGTGTCTGCTATCTGCTTAAGTGATGGCATATGCGGCAAACTCACCACAGACCAGATGATCTCCACGTATCTAGGTAAGTGAGGTTCCTTTGCCTGAACGGTTTACCATGTGATAGGTTAACAGCTATTTTGGAAATAAGGGTAGTGGCTCTCTGTTCTCTCTGCCATGCGATCCTATTGATTTCTGTCCTAAAGAGAATGTATGATGTGTGCGCTCTGAGTGTGGATTCATTTGAATGTGCCCAGGGAACTCAGGTGGCACTGTGCATCACCAGAGTAACTGTAGTGGATTTACAGGGAAGCCAGCCAGGGAAAATGGCGTGTCCTACGATGGCTTAGACCGTGGAGGGCCCGCAAGCATCCAGGTACATTTTTGTCTCCCACCATGATGATAGCATGCAGGCAGTTAATACTGGTATCAAAGCAGTGTCTGTAGACACATTGGTCACATATTTGGTTTCAGGTTCAGGCAGGCAGAAGTCAGAGCGGAAGGAGCCTTGAGGTCTCTGCAGGAGATTCACGGACCATAGGATTTGGCAGGGATTCAGATATGAGATGATCGTGGCCCTCATCATGTTAGTGATCATGGTATTTTGAAACAACCCAAGAAACATGATGGTCATGCCCCTAACTATGGTAGTGTCCATGGGATTTTGTAGCTATAGGGTGAAAAGGTGACAGTTGTCATATCCATGGTAATGTCTGTGGGATGTTATAAATATCCAGGTAAGAAATGGGTGTTTCTACTTAGGTAGTAAACATGGGATACTGAAGTCATAAAGGTAAGCCGTGATGATAAACCTAATCATGCAGGTGACCATGGTATTTTCTAGCTATCCAGATAAGAGTGGATGGTGGCCCTAACTCAAGTATTAACATTGGGTTTCCTCAGGTCCGCATGTAGGAGCTGATGATGTCCCTTCCCATGTTAGTGAACATGGCTTTTTGTGTTATTCCAGATATGATGGTGAACCTAACCCCAAGATGACCATGAGATCTGTCAGGTGCCTAGTAAAGAGAAGATGGTCCCCTTAACCATGAAGGTTATGATGAAATTTTGTCGGTTTGGAGTTAAGAGATGATGGTGAACCTACAACAGTAGTGAACAAGGGATTTTGTAAGTCACCAGGCAAGAGATGATGGTGTCTCTAAAAATGTGACCATGTGATTTTGCAGGTATGCAATGAAGGAATAATGTGTTATTGGAAATGTTAGTACCAAGATATTTATCAGTTACCCAGGAAAGAAATCATGTGTTCTTATGGCATTTAATTTGGGCAATGTGTGGGTCTCCAGGTCTGGTAGGTATTTCTATATCTGATCGATCTCATGGGCTTCTGTAGGTATCCACATGAGAGATGATGTATCACAAATTGTAACCAAATGCCAAGATATTTTACAGGTATCTCACTTAGAGCTCTGGTGAATATAAAGTTTTGAAGATATCCAGCAGGGAATGATGTTGGCCTAAACCATGATAATGCCCACGAGTTGTGCCCATATCTTGGTAAGAGGTGGTGTGTGTATAATTATGGTTGTCACCATGGCTTTTTTGCAGATTCCGGCAAATAATAAAGATAAGCTTGACCACTCTTATGAATATAGGATTTTGAAGGAATTAAGGAAAGAAATAATGTGGGCTTTAACCAAGTGGACATGATTAGATTTTGGAGATTTCTAAATAAGTGATTATGGTGTCCCTAACTATGGAATTTTACAGGTTGTAGTCAATAGGTGACGAGGAATTTAATAGTAGGCGCAAATGTGGGATTTACTGATACCCATGATGTGGTCCTTAAACATATAACAGACCAGATGATTTTATGGATATCTACATAAACAATAATATGTCCTGAAATCTTGATATAACCACTTTGTTTTCACATTTAAAAAGTTGCTCATTCTCAAATACTTGGCACAGGGCTGACTTTCAAGTTGAGGAATGCACCAGCGGCCAGGCACGGTGGCTCATGCCTTAATTCCTAACTTTGGGAGGCCGAGGCGGGCAGATCACTTGAGTTGAAGAGTTCAAGACCAGCCTGACCAACACAGCGAAAACTCGTCTCTACTAAAAATACAAAATGAAGCTGAGCATCCTGGCACGCGCCTGTAGTACCAAGGTATTTATCAGTTACCCAGATACTTGGAAGGCCGAGAGTCACAAGAATCACTTCAACCCAGAAGGCAGATATTGCAGTGAGCTGAGGTTGGGCCATTGCACTCCAGACCGGGTGACAGAGTGAGACTTTGCCTCAAAAAAAAACAACAACAAAAAAGTAATGCACCAGAGTCATGAAATAATGATCTTATCACAGAGGGCTTAGAAAGCAAAACCTCAGAAAATATTACCATTTCTCGAAATACTTGTGGAAAATAATTAAGAACCAGATAACAGAAATTGTGATCAGAGGAAATACCATAAAATATACTTAAGTGCACAGTACATAGTTGGAGGGTGAACTTGTTTACCCTTCTAAAACCATCACTGTGATCAACACAGACAACAGATACTTTTCTCAAAGATTAAATTGGTTCATGAGAAATAAAAGCAACCAAAATGAGCCACATTATCTGCGGTAGAAGAGACTATATAGAAAAAGTTCTATGGCAAGAGCTAATTAGTTGGTCTACAAAGAGATCCACGAAAAATGCCCCAATTTTAGACATGTTAGATACTGCATACTCAAAAAAAGAAGGAACATTTTGAAAGCTGTTGTAAATTTAATTAATTGCTGGGTGTCTCTTTGGCTAGTAACTGAATAATCATTATTTAGTCCTACAGTTCTGTCCTCTTTTTGTTTGCAAACCACCTAAGAGTCTTAGTTCCTCATCTCTTTGACAGATTATCAAGATGAATCCTACAATATAATCACACAGGATAATGTTGGAAAGTATGACTGTCTAAATAATTTCTAAAGGTCTTACTTGTCTCCACTGATTTTCAAATTATTTCTAACAGCATCTAAAACCATGTCAACAGCGGCCTGGAGCATGTCTTCATTGCTGTCATCACTGAGATTACTGTCAGTTGCTCTCAGACTTGTTGTTGGCGTTTCGGGTAGACATGAACTGTGACCTGGCGGATCTGACTTTTGTTTCTCCTGCTGTTGTTCTTGCTCATGCTTTTCAAAATAGTCTTTTATTTTCTTCAGCTCTCCCAAAGCAAGAGTTACACCCGATGTCTGCAGAAGATCTTGTGATGTGTTTCTGGAAGTTCCTTGCATGCTTAACTCAAGAGCCCTGTGGAGATCTTCATCTTCTCTCTTGGTTGCTTGGCGACTCAGTGCCAGGGCCCTCTGAAAATCCTCCTCATCTTCATCTGATGCTTTGGAGTCATCACTTTCTTTTGACACTTTTTCAAGGGCTGTTTTATGGTCTCTTCGTTGTTTCTCTTGTGGTAGTTTTCTTTCAGTAAGTTTTGTTTGATCTATTTGTTTGACCCTGATGGTCTGCAGGAGTTGGTCAGCTTCACAGTCTGGCATATCACCCTTAACAACAAATACAGAATAGCCTTCCTTTTGCAGTTTACTGAGGAATAGTGCCAGGTATGTATCTGATATTAATTCTGGACCCTCCAAGAGAGAATCCAAGTTAAACCAGAGTTTTCCAAATTTTCTAATAGTAAACCGGTGTTGTTCATAATTACATATAAAAGATCTTTCATTTATAGGATTAATCCCGAGCTTTTGATAGGCAGGGCTATTTAAAAGGATCACGTCTAAACCCCAGAACTTCAAGGCATTGGTTATGACCTGAATAGAAAAGAAACCTGCGTCATCCAAATTGCTTGAAGGCTGCTGTAAAAATGTGCGGTAGTCTTCACTGGTGACTCCTCCTTCTGCCATTCTCATCCTGTCTTCTTCATCGAGCTGATGTGCAATTGAGGCTAATTCCACAGGGCTAAAATATTCTCCTTGCAGTAGATTATTCAGACAGTGCTGGGCACAGAGGGATCCTTCTTGTTTCTCTTGGAAGATGAGCTCCATGTTGATTCTAACCAGGAGTTTTTGTAGGTTTGCGGGGAGATGTTGTATGCCCAGCTTTGGTACCTATCTGGACAGTATGGAGATATCCATGTAATAGGTGTACAGTTTTCAAAGCTTATGAAAACCATGGATTTCTGTAGGTATTCCGGTAAGAGATGATGTCACAAAGCACTATTGTGACCAAGGTGGCTTTGCCAGTATCCAGTCAAGAGCTGATGGGAAACTAAAGTGAATATGGGATGTTGGGGTTATCCTGTAGGTGATAATGGTGACTTGAACCATAGTAGTGCCCACCGGATTTTCAGATGTCCTATAAAAGGAAATACCTCTCTAATTATAGTTGTCAGCATGGTTTTAGTAAGTAAATAAAGGTGAAATTTACCACAGCACTGAACATAAGATTTGGCCAGTTAACTGGGAAAGAAATAACATGGGCTTTAACTGAATGGGCACCATGGGATTTTGCAATTGTCTAGATAAGTTATCAAGATGTCACTGACCACAGTAATAGCCATGGAATTTTGCAGGTTCCAGTAAGAATGACAATAAAACTCACAGTGGCAAGGAAGATGGGACTTTGCCGGTATCCTAGTTTGAAATGATGTGGGCCTTAAAAACAGTGACCAAATGATCTCCAAACATCTAGAAAACCGATAATGATGTCCTGAACTCTTTTCGTAGCCATGTGTTTTTACAGGTGTTCAGGTAAGAAATGTGTGTGATTAACACAAGCAGGAACCATTAGATTTTATTGTTTCCTAGTTCCAAGAAAATTCATCTCAAAACTTAGTAGTGACAGATATTAGCAGGTATCCAGGTAGGATATCACAGAGTTCCTCACCACAGTAGGAACTGTGGGATTTTTGCAGGTGTCCAGTGAATAGACAGTGTGTGAAACTGCTATGTTGATCTCGGACTTCTCTAAGTGTCCATGTACAGTTAGTGGTTGCCCTAATGATTGTAGTGAGGTTATGGATGGAATTAGCAGGGGTCCAGATGGAAGGACATGTATCCTGACCACAGTTGCCACCATGTGTTTCTTCAGCTGGTAGTCAAGAGATGATGGAGTCTCTAACTACGACATTGGCCTTTAAAACCTTAGGATTCAGGTAGAGTTCATGGTTTCCCTAACAATACTAGTCACCATGGAATTTTTTGAGGTCCATGTAGATTATGTATCCCTAACCACTATTGCTGCCGTATGGTTTTACAGGCTCCTATCAGGAGATAATGGTGAAGCTCATATTGGTCGTTTTTGTAGGAATTTCATGGAATCCATGTAAGTGATTATGTGGACCTTAAACATAGTACAGACCATCTGATCTTCAAAAATCTAGATAAGTGATAACGATGTCCTCAACGTCTGTTGGTATCACATGTTTTGTAGGTATTCAGGTAAGAAATGATACTGGGTCTACCAATAAGTATTGGTAGCCATGACATCTAGCTTAACCACTTTTCTCATTTAGTGATAATGTGTGTTTAACCTTAGGAGTGAATGAGGGCTTTTCAGGTATCTAGGCAAGTGATCATAACTTTCTTCACTGCTGTAATGACCATGAGATGTTTATAGGTGCCCAGACAATAGATGATGGTGCCTGTAACAATCTTTTGACCTTCAGGCTCTGCCAATATGCAGGTAGCATTAATGGGTTTCTAAAGATGGAAGTGACACAAGTTACTGCAGATGTTCTGGTAGAAAAAGTTGCATTTTTAAACACATCTGTTACAATGTGCTTTTTCAGGTTTCAGTCTAAAGATCAAGGTAACCCTAACAATGGAGATTAACATGGAGCTTTGTTGGTATCCAGGCAAGTGGTGATGTGAGACTTACCACACAATAGACCTTCTGACCTTCAGAAATTTACATAAGTGATGTTGGTACCTCTATCTAACATTTGTGTTACCATGTTTTTTGTTTTTTTGCAGATACTCAGGTAAGAAGTGATAGTGTTCCCCTAATTTCTATTTAAGAATGTGCCGTTACTGCTTACTAGTTCAGAGATAATGTTTTGAAACCTGATTAAGACTGAGGAATTTGTAAGTTTCCAAGTAAATTTTCGTAGTGTTTCTCATCTCAGTATTGATCACGGTATTTTTACAGGTACTCAGTCAAGAGATTATGACATGTCCATGGTTTTGACCTTGATATTCTATAAGGATCAGGGTAAAGTTGATGGTTCTCCTAATGCCAGTAGTTCTCATGAGCTGTTGTATGGTTTAGGTAGAAAAAGATGTATATCTAACCGTGGTTGCCTTCATGGGATTTTTAGGTTCTACTCAGTGGATGATGGTGAAACTAACAATGATAGTGAACGTGGACTTAGCTAGAAGACAGGTAAGAGATGGTGTGAGCCTTTACACATTAGAGAGCTTCAGATTTCAGTTATCTAGGTAAGAGTTGATGGTGCCTATAACACTGTGGTTACAGGACTGTTGTTTTTTTAAACAGGTATTCAGGTAAGGACTGTGCTGATGTAAAGGTGAGAAATGAGGGCATTTACACATTAGAGACCTGAGTTTGAGATATCTAGGAAATTGATGATGGTAATCATAACTGTCATAGTCACCTGGTTTGGTACAGGTTTGCAGAGAAGCAGTGAACTTGCTTCACTAATAAGAGTAGTCATGAGATTGTTTGTATTCTTGTTTAGTGATAATTTGTACTTAACGCTAGTAGCAAATGAAAAATCTGCCGGTATCCAGGTAGGTTATCACATTGTCTATCACCACACTAGTGAACATGGGATTTTTGCAGGTACTTCTTCAAAAGAGAGAGGTGTCTTTATTAGAGAGGTGTCTCATACCTCTGGAGCTATCCAGGTATCGTTGAGTCACAAAAAGAAGTGATGGAGGGTATTTGCAGCTGTTCAGGTATTATAAGAGGTGTACTAAACACATTTTTCACAATATGCTTTTCAGGTTCCTTTCAAGAGATCATAGTGACCTTAACAATAGCCATTAATGATGGACATTATGAGTGTCTGGTAAGTGGTAAGTGATGAGGTGTGCTTAATCCACAGCTAAAAACATTTGACCTTCATGTAAGAAGGTAATTGATGACAGTGCCTCTAACAGTTATCATGTTTGCTTGCTTATTTGTTTTGAAGATACTGAGGTAAGAAACCATAGTCCTTACCAGTGTTAGGAACCCCATGAATTCTTAGCTTTACATATTTTAGAAAATTTATCTTTAACCCTGTGGGTGTTGAGTCATTGCCATATCCAGATAATTTTCATGGTGTTCCTCACCACAGTAATAACCATGGGATTTTTGCAGATATCCAGTCAAGAAACAATGGTTTTGTCTGGCAACATTGTTGACCTTGAGTACTGCAAATGTCCAGATAGAGTGTATATGTCCCATAATCATGGAAGTGACAAAAGTTATTTGCAGGCATCATGGTAAAAAAAAAAAAGTGTGTTTTAACACATATTTCAAAATGTTTTTCAAATTCCCATTAAGAGATTGTGGTGAACCTAACAATGGTTACTAACATGGTAATTATTGATGTGAGTCTTTCACACTACTGAACGTCTAATCTTCACATGTCTAGGTCAGTGATGATGGTGTCCCTAGTACTCGTATTAGCATATTTGCATATTTTTATTTTTGGCTATTAGACAAGGTCTTTAATAGTACAGAGGTAAGAATTAATATGACTTTTATACAGTAGAGACCTTTCTGTTTTTAGATACCTAGGTAATTAATGATGGTGTTGAGAACTCTGATATTAATCTTGTTTTTTGGCTGGTTTGCGTAGAAGAAATTAATTTTGTGTAACAGTACAAATAAGCATGAGATTTTACTGTATTCTTATTTACAGGTAATATGTATTTAATAATCATGGTGATAGATGGACATGTAGGTAACCAGCTAATTTATCATATTGTTTACCGCATAATGACCATGGGATTTCTGCAGGTATCCATTTAAGAGAGGAAAGCATCTCTTCCTAGATACTGACATTAGAGTTCTGTAAGTGTTGAGGCAATGTTGATGGGTCTCAAAATGACAGAAATGGTGAGGGGAATGTGCAGGTGAGCAGGTATGAGCAGATATATATCAAATATCCCATGTTTCATAATGTGCTTTTCAGGATTCTGTCAAGAGATTATGGTGAGCCTAACAATGGTAGTTGATGTGGGACATTGCTGGAATATAGGTAACTGATGTGGTAAGCTTACACCACAGCAAAACTACTTGATTTTCCTCAATCTAGGTAAGTAATAAATGATGTCCCAAATACTCATTACTGTGTTTCTTTTTTCTTTATGTATTCAGTGATGAAAGAGTTCTTACTAGTAATAGAAACTATGAGTTATTTCTTTTCCCATTTTTTTCTGGAGGCGGGACGGAGTCTCACCCTGTCACCCAGGCTGGAGTGCGATGGTGCGATCTCGGCTCACTGCAACCTCTGCCTCTCGGGTTCAAACAGTTCTCCTGCCTCAGCCTTCTGAGTAGCTGGGATTACAGGTGCCAGCTAGCACACCCAGCTAATTTTTGTATTTTTAGTAGAGATGGCGTTTCACGGTGTTGGCCAGGCTGGTCACAAACTCCTGACCTCGTGATCCACCCGCCTCAGCCTCCCACAGTGCTGGGATTACAAGGTTGAGCCACCGCGCCCAGCCCTTTTTACATTTTAGGGAAAGTTTGTTTAACTTTGTGAATATTGAGGGATTTTCACATCCAGTAATTAACATTGTGTTTCCCACTGCAGTCATAATCATGGGATCTTTGCAGTTATTCAGTCAAGAAATTATGGTCTCATCTGACATGCTGTTTGCCTTGGTGTACTACAAATATTCAAGTAGAGTTGATATGTCCAGTAATATTGGAAGTAACTAAGGTTATTTGGCAGCATTCTCATAGAAAAAGAATGTGTCCTTTAACATGTATTCTCTAACATGTTTTTCAGGTTCCTGTCAAGAGAGCACGTGGTTAACATGGAACTTTGCTGGTATCCAGGTAGGTGATGATGTGGGCCATGGTGGTGTTGCATGGCCTCTACTTATTGTTGTCCATTTTTTGTTATTTGAAAGTATTCAGGTATGAAATTATAATCTTACTATTTCTATTAACCATGTTGAGTTTGTTTTATATATTAATGTAAACTTACATTTAGCCTAGTGAGCGTTGGATCTGTAGATATCCAAGTAATTCTTAATGATATCCTGTTTCTTCAATGTAACCACCGGGCTTCTGGAAGTGTGCAGTCAACAGAAAGTTTTTTCCCCAACAGT
Source organism: Plecturocebus donacophilus (assembly GCA_004027715.1). Lineage (NCBI taxonomy): Eukaryota > Metazoa > Chordata > Mammalia > Primates > Pitheciidae > Plecturocebus > Plecturocebus donacophilus. The sequence goes on from PVKP010011173.1 coordinate 52,997, forward strand.
AATGCAGACCATAGAATACTACAAGTAATCAAGTAGAGTTGATGGGTCCTGCAGTGGAGGAAGCCACCAACTTTGTCCGTAGATGTTTAGGATGTAAGAAGTGTGTGCATAGGAACCTTGTAACAATTTATTCTTCAGGTTTCAGTCTAGAGAACATGATGAACTTCAAAATGGTCATTCACAGTGATTCACCTGCTGCCCAGGTAAGTGCTGATGTGGGCCTGAACCACAGCACAGGCCATCTGATCTTCATGTGTATAGGTGATGATACTGTCACATTTTTGTGACTATGCGTTTATTGCAACTATTTGGGTAATCATGAGATAGCCCTTAACAATGTGAGGAACCATGAATTTTCACTTTTTTTTTTTTTTTGAAAGAAAGAAAAAGAAAAAGAGAGCGAAAGAAAGAAAAAAAAGAATGAAAGAGAGAAAGAAAGAGGAAGAGAAATAGGGAGAGAGAACGGGATTCTTGTTCTATTGCCCAGGCTAGAATGCAGTCTAAAAATGGGTATTAAAAACCTCTTTTATGCCAATAATTGTGGTTGACAATGGAGACAGGAATAAGGGATGAAAATAACAAACAAGCAGCCAACCAATATTTTATTTAAACCTGTGAAATGCTATGCAATTGCTGAGGAGTGATTTACTTCCAATTATATGGTCACTTTTAAAATAGGTATAATGTGATACTGAGAAAAATGTATGTTTTGTGGATTTGGGGTGGGGAGTTCTGTAAATATTTGTTAAGTTTACTTGTTCCAGGTCTGAGTTCAAGTCCTGGATATTCTTGTTAATTTTCTATCTCGTTGATCCCACAAAGGGAAGCCCATCAGACTCACAGCAGATTTCTCAGCAGAAACCCTACAACCCAGGAGAGAGTGGGGGCCAACATTCAACATCCTTAAAGAAAAGAACTTTCAACCCAGAATTTCATATCCAGCCAAACTAAGCTTCATAAGTGAAGGAAAACTAAATTTTTTTGCAAACAAGCAAGTACTCAGAGATTTCGTCACCACCAGGCCTGCTTTACAAGAGCTTCTGAAAGAAGTACTACACATAGAAAGGAACAACCAGTATCAGCCATTCCAAAAACATACCAAAAGGTAAAGAGCATCACTATAATGAAGAATCTACATCAACTAATGGGCAAAACAGCCAGCTAGCATTAAATGGCAGTATCAAACTCATATATCAATATTAATCCTAAATTTAAATTGACTAAATACCCCAATCAAAAGACACAGGCAGGCAAATTGGATAAAAAGCTAAAACCCATCGGTATGCTGTATCTAGACCCATCTCACATGCAAGGATACACAAAGACTCAAAACAGGATGGAGGAAGATTTACCAACCAAATGGAGAACAAAAAAAAAAAAACAGAAGCTGCAATTTTCATCTTTGATAAAACAGACTTTAAAGCAACAAAGACCATAAGAAACAAAGAAGGACATTACATAATGGACATTCTTGTTGATCAATGCAACAAGAAGAGCTAACGATCCTAAATATATACGCACCCAATACAGGAGCACCCAGATACATAAGGCAAGTTCTTAATGACTTACAAAGAGACTTAGACTCCCACACAATAATAGTGGGAGACTTTAACACTACACTGAATTTTCGCTTTTTTATTCCGTAGAGAATTTATGTTCAACCCTTTTAGTGTTAGTAAGTGCACATATCTAGATAATGATCATGGTGTTTCTCTCCCAGTAGTATTCATGGGAATATTGAGAGTGCAGTCAGGAAATGATGTTCTTATCTGACAACAACAGCACTTCCTTGGAGTACTTCAGGTATTCAGGTAGAGTTGATGGGTTCTGCATGATGGCAGTGATCGAGGTTACTTTTAGGCATCCTGAAAGAAAAGTTGTGTCCTTTAACACATGTCTCAAATTTTGCTTTTCCGATGCCTGTCAAGAGATCACAATGGACTTTAAATATGTTGCATAACAGGAAACATTGCTAGTGTCCAGGTAAGTGATGATATGACATTTACTCATTAGAGACCTTCTTATTTTTAGATATCTGAGTAGTTAATGATATCCTCAAAACACATACATTAACATTGTTTTTAGCATGTGTGCAGTTAGAGAATTAGTCCCTAACAATACTAGGAAACATGAGATTTTACTGTATTCTTATTTAGAGATAATGCGTATTTATCACTCAGAGCAACAGATGAATATGCCAGTATCCAGGTAACTTAGAGTTTTATCTATCACCAGGTTGTTGGTCATTTTGCAGGTATGACCTCAAGAGAGGAAGGATTTTCTTACCATAGTTTGAACTTGGAATTGAGCAGGCATCCAGGCAGCATCAATAGGTCCTGAAATGATACAAGTGACCAAAGGAGTTTGCAGGTGTTCAGGTATCCGAAGACATTTACAGAACACATTTTCCGCAATACCAAATGCATTTTCCACAATGTGTTTTTCAAATCCAAGTTGAAGACATCATGTGAGTCTAAAAAAGGTAATTAAGTGAGACATTGCTGGTATCAAGGCAAGACATTATGTGGGACAAAAACACCGCACAGCACAGCTCATCTGATGATCATGTATATAGGTAAGTGATGACAGTGCCCCAGGCACTTGTTTTTTGCCTTTTCCATGATTGTTTTGCAAGGGTTCAGGAAGGAAATCATAGAACCCATATCAATTCTAGAAACTAAGAGAAAATGTCTAGCAAACCTGAGTTTGAGGGATTGTATGCATCCAGGCAGTGATCCATGGTGATCCTCACTACAGTGTGGATCCTCACTACAGCCTCAAACCGTCATTCCTTGACCAGATACCTATAAAATCACAGAAACCATGTGATTTTATAGAATGATGGTTTGAGGCTGGGAGCAGTGGCTCACACCTGTACTGCCAGCACTTTGGGAGGCCACGGTGGGCGGATCACGAGGTCAGGAGATCGAGACCATCCTGGCCAATATGGTGAAACATCGTCTCTACTAAAATACAGAAAAAATTAGCCGGTTGTGGTGGCACACACCTGTAGTCCCAGCTACTCAGGAAGCTGAGGCAGGAGAATCGCTCGAGATGTGGAGCGTTGCGGTGAGCTGAGATTGTACCCCCGCTCTCAAGCCTGGTGACAGGGCAAGACTCCATCTCAAAACAGACAAACAAAAGAAATGACGGTTTGGTATGACAACAGTGTTGACCTTGGAATACTGAAAATGTCCGGGTACAGTTGATTTGTCTCATAAGGATGGAACTCTCCCAGGTTATTTGCAAGCGTCCTTCTGGAAAACACTGTGTCCTTTAACACATATTCACATTGCGTTTCAGATTCCTGTGAAGTAATTGTTATGAAACTAAAAGTGGATGCTAATAAAGACATTTCTGGTCTAAGTAAGTGATGATGCACACCCTAACCAATCATAAATCGTCGGATTTTTATGTACTAGTTTTACCACATGATTTTTGGCACGTGTTCAGGCAAAATGTGATCGTATCTTACTAATTCTAGCAGGCATGTTATTGCAGAGTTCACATTTCACAGAAAATTTACATTTAACCATGTGAGTGATCATTGATTTCCATGTATCCATGAAAATATCTTGGGGCTCCCCATCACAGTAGCAATCATGGGATATTATCAGCTGTGCAGTTATCACCACCCATGATGGTGTCTCTAACAAAGATGTGTTGACCTTGAATGAAAGCTAGTGTCTTGGTAGAGTTGATGTGTATTCCAAAATAATGTAAACATGCAAGGTTGTAGACAAGCACCCTGGGAGAACAAGTTGTGACCTTAAACATGGTCGCTATATATGATTTTTCAGGTTCTTGTCAAAACTATGAGGTGAACCACCTAATGCTCAGTAATGAAGCATTCCTTGTAAACAGGTAATGATAACTGCTTCCTGTAATAAGGGGTAATTACGCAATGCAGAGCATTGGGTTTTCTAGGTATGTAAAATGGGGTCCCTTATATTTAAGCTACTGTGTATTTTGTAGGTAATCCATTAAGGTTTTGGGGCTAGTATACAGATACCAGATAAGATCCTATTAACTTGTAAAATACCTTGGTATGTTCAGATATCAGCTTTTAAACGTTTTACACAATATCAACTTAAACTTTTTTTTCACATTTATGCAGTTAAAAAATAAATATGCCTCTAGTAATATGAATAATGCAGAGAATTTATTGCATGTGTTGACAGATAATGAGTATTGAAAACTTTCCGGGCTACACAAATCCACAGGCATCTAGGTAATTGACTGTATTGTAGACCACCATGAAACACCATGAAATTAGCGACTGAAATTTTGCGGGGATCTAATCAAGAAAGCACAAGATTCTTAAAAGGTGTTTTCCTCAAATTTCTACAAGTATCGAGGTACATTTGATGAATACAAAATAATAAAAGTGCCCAGAAAAAAACGAGGTAAATAGGTAGAATGATACATGTACCAGTCACACTATTCACAGTTTATATTTGAGATTTACATTAACATATTGCAGCAAGCCTATCAAAAGCTGAGTAACATGGGACATTGCTGGCGGAGGTACGTGCTGATGTGGGCCTAAACTACAGACCACAGCGTGGGACTGTCACAGAGACTAGTTCAGTGATGACGTGTCCCTACACGTCTTCCCGCTGTGATTTTTTTCCCCAGGTATTCAGGTGAGGAAAGATTGAGTCCTAACCAATCTCCTATAGGCCGGGGTTTCCCATTTTCTCTTTCACCGAAAGTGTATGCTGAACCCTGTGAGTGTTGAGGGATTGCAGGTAACCAGGTATTTATCACTGTATTACCCACCCCTGTACTGTCCCTAGGATTTGTAGCGTGTCCAGTCGTGAAACGGCGGTTTTGTGCTATCAGGATCAACTAAGATTACTGCAAGTACCTAGGTGGTGTGGTATGTCCCATGAAGCTGGAAATACTCAAGGTTCTTTGCAGGAGTCCTGGTGGAAACCCCATGTCCTTCTACCTATATGTCTTGGTGCCTATTTCAGCCTCCTACCATGACATCACAATGAATATGATACAGGTCTGCAGGTCAGCACTGATGAGGACTGAAACACAGGCCACATGAGGTTCAGCTGACTAGGAAAGTGATGATAGTGTCCATCCTTCCTGTTGTTCCCATGATTTCGCTTCAGGTGTCCCAGGAAAAAAGATAAGACTCCCTGGCATACTGGAAACCCTGAGTTTTCTCTCTGCATATTTCAGAGACAATGCCTAACCTTGTGAGTGCAGTGGGACTGTAAATACCAGGTGATGATCCGGCGTTCCTTTCCCTCCACAGCCACGACTGTGAACATTTTGCAGGTGTCCAGTAGAAAGCAATGCCGTCTTCTGGGACCATGGCCCTGAGCTTGGGACCCTGCCAGCATCCAGGTAAGAGTCAGTGATAGATTTGAGTATCGTGATTTGCAGGTGTCCTGGTAGAAAACCTTGTGTGTTTCTGAGGCATATATTTCAGTATATGTTTTCCAGGTTCCTGGGAGGAAATCCCAGCTAACCAGAGACATGATCAGGGGACATGTCTGCTCTCGGGGTAAGTGATGATGTGTGCCATAAACTCACCACAGTTATGTGATCTGCACGTATCTAGGTCAGTGAGGTTCCTTTTCCTGAATGGTTTACCATGTGATGGGTTTATGGGTATTCCAGTAAGAAAGGGTAGTGGCTCCTTGTTCTCCCTGCCATGCGATCCTGTTGTTTTCAGTCTGAGAGAGAACGTATGAGGTATGTACCCTTTGAGTGTTGATTGATTGGCATGTACCCAGGTAACTCACGTGACACTGTGCATCATAGGAGTAACTACAGTGGATTTGCAGAGAAGCCAGCCAGAGAAAATGGCATGTCCTACAAGGAGGGCCTGCAAACATCCAGGTACAATTTTGGCTACCACAATGATGATCATGAGCAGGCAGTTTGCAGGGTCCTGGTAGAAATGCTGTGTCCATAGAAACATTAGTCACATATGTGATTTCAAGTTCCCATGGAGAGGTCACAGGAAACCTCTTTGTGCTTGAGCAGAGGACTGTGCCTGAATTTAGGGCAGTGACGGTGTGGGCCTAAGCAGGCCACGGAGTATCCAATCTTCCCATACTCAGGTAAACGTGGATGGCTTTCTGGCTCTTGTCCCTGTCCTGCCATAGGTTCCTTATCACGTTTTCTGTTCATTATTTTCTGCAGTTATTCAGTTAAGAAACAATGCTTTGCCAACCAAGACTAGTAAGCATTAGTCCTTGCTATGTTCAACTTTGAGACAATGTGCCTTGAACATGAGTCCGTGTTGGCTGAGGAAGATGTGGGTGTCCAGGTAAATTCTCCTACTCCACCAGACCACAGGATGGAATGATAGTTCTGACCTATCCTCAGTCCGGAGCCAGTAATGATGCCAGCAGTGAGGTGGAAGTTGGAGTTTTGCCAGGATCTAGGTAAGGTCGATGGTTCCCAGATACATCAGATGGTACAGCAGTGACCAGGCCATGTGGTGTGTGTCTTTTTTGTCTTTCAGGTGCGCCAAGTGGCATCCCAGAAAACACCTGTCAGATGCGTTTCTTCTGCTGCTAGTCACACGATCAAGGCCAGTCTGAGAATGGCCATTCAGGGGCTCTGAATAGTAACCAGGTAATTGATCACATGAATCCTATGCCAATACAGACCACCTGAGCTTCAGATTTCCTGAAGAAAGAGGACACTTTCCTTGACACAGTGATTTTTCCATGGTTTCCTGCAGGTATAGAGGTAGATGTTGTGGCATTATCTCATGAAAGACATTCTGACTTTCCTGCGTAGGTAATAGTGATGGTTCTGAGTCCCTAGAGTAACCTTCTGTTTGACATATGTGTCGTTGGGAAAAAATAGTGATTCCCAATGCCAGTAAGCACGAGATTTTACTGTTTGCTTATTAAGAGGTAAGGAGTTTTTTGTTTGTTTCATAAATTTCACACTCCATGCAATAAATATGCCAGTGCCCAGGTAGTTGATCACATTGTCCGTCACCCTGATGTAGACCATGGGGTTTCTGCAGGTATGCCTTATAGGCTGTGGCCTCAGAGTTCTTCAGTTATCCAGGTATCCTCGATGAGTTGTGAAATTATGCCAGTGAAAAAGAGTATTTGTGATTGTCCTTGTATCATAGGTTGTGGACCAAGCAGAGTTTCCCCAATATGTCTTTCAGATGAGTGTCAGGGCATCACAGCATGCCTTTCAATCCTGGGTAACGGGCATTGCTGGGTGAAGTAAGTGCTGATACAGGCCTAAACCGCAGCCTGCAGTTGAGAATATCACAGAGGCTTAGTTCAGTGATGGTGTGTCCCTACACATCTTCCCGTCGTGATTTCTTTCCTCGGTATTTGGGAAATGATTGAGTCCTTACCAATCCCAGATAGGCCAAGTTTTCCCATTTTCTGTGTCACCAAAAGTATATGCTGAACCCTGTGAGTGTTGAGGGATTGCCTAGTTTCTACAGCCTTTTTCAGGCTTCCCAAAAGTTGTTTGGTAGTATACAGGCATCAGATCATGTGACTCTTAACTCATTAGATACCTTCTTATTTTCAGTTATGTAAGTAATGAATGGTATTTTCAAGACTATTATATAAACCTTGTTTATGGCATTATGCAGTTTAAAAATTAAATTATCCCTAATAACAGTAAGCATGAGTTTTTAATGTATTATTCTTGAGATAATGTGTATTTAACACTTGTACTGATAGACATATATGCAGGTATCTTGGTATTTTATCATATTGCTCATCACCACATTATTGGCCGTGGATTTTTGGAGGTATCTGTCAAAGACTAGAGGATGCTTCTTCCTGTAGTTTGACTTTGTAGTTCTGCTCTTATCTAGCGTTTATGAGCCCCAAAAGATTCAAGAGACCAAGGGAATTTGTAGTTGTACAGGTAGAATTAGACTACTACCAAACCCATTTCCCACACTGTGTTTTCCAGGGCGTGTCAGGAGATCATGGTGAGCCTATCTGTGGTAATTAGTATGTGATATTGCTGGTTTTGAGGTAACTGATGATGGAGAGACCTAAACCACAGCACAGATTATCTGATCTTCATATAGATATAAGTGATGGTTGTGTCCCTAACACTTGGTGTTACCATGATTTCTTTTTAAATGTTCGGATAGGAAATGATAGAGTCTTTATCAATTCTCAAAACTATGAATTTTCCCTTTTTATATTTTAAGAAAAAGTTTATTTAACCTTTTGAGTGTTAAGGAATTGCACATACCAGGTAATTATCATGATATTCCTAGCTACAATAGTAACCATGGGATTTTTACAGGTGCCCTAAAAACAAATGTCTTATCCAACAATGGTCTTGGCCTTGTATTACTACAAGTATCCAGGTAGAGTTGATGTTTTCATAATGATCGAAGTTATTTACAAGCATCCTAGTAGAAAGAACACATTGTATCCTTTTATACATGTATATATATATATATCTCAATCAAAATATGTTTTTCAGGTTCCTGTCAAGAGATATAACAAACCTAACAATGATCATTTTCAGGGACTATTTCTGGTATCCAGGTAAGTGATGATGTACATTTTAATGACATCACAGACCACCTTGTCTTTACATATCTAGGTAAGTGATGTTTGTTTGCCTAACCTTGTTTACCATGTGATTTTTTTAAAAAAAGCAATTCTAGTAACCATGTTACCCTACTGTTCTGTGTTTTAGAGAAAATTTATTTTTTACACTGTGAGTGACTTATGAGTTGCAGACATCCAGATAATTTTCAATATGTTCTGCCTCACAGTATTATCCGTAGTATTTTTCCAGGTGTGCCATCAGAAAACAATGGTGTCTTTAACCATGGTGTAGACCTTGTATTCATGCAGGTTTCCAGGTAGAGATGTTTCCTGCATTGATGGAAGTGAATAAGGGTATTTGGAATTGTCCAAGTTGAAAAGATGTGTCTGTATTCACATTTGTCATGTGTTTTGAGGTTTCAGCAAAAGATCATGTTGAACTTCATAATGATGATTAATGGGGGGTTTGCAGGTAGACAAGTGATTGTGTGGGCCTTAAGCATCCTACAGATCATGTGATCTTCAGATATCTAGGTAAGTATACATGAGGTCCCTAACATTTGTGTTATCAGAGGTTTTTTGCAGGTATTCAAGTAAGAAATGATAGTGTCCTAATAAATACTCAGAAGCAATAACCCTTTCTGTTTGAGTTTAGGTATATGTTTAACCTTAGTAGCATCTAAATTATATTTAGGTATCCAAGTAAGTTATGATTTTGCCCAATACCTATATATTGACCAGGACATTTTTTTTTTCTTTTTTGCAGTTATCTTGTCAAGACAACAA
>PVKP010011174.1:0-62223 GCA_004027715.1 Plecturocebus donacophilus
ATCCCCTATTCCTTCCTGTCTCCATTGTTAAGCACAATTATTGGCATAAAAGAGGTTTTTAATACCCATTTTTAGACTGCATTCTAGCCTGGGCAATAAAACAAGAATCCCAATCTCTCTCCCTCTTTCTCATCCTTTTTCTTTCTCTCTTTCATTCTTTTTTTTATTTCTTTTGCTGTTTCTTTTTTTCTTCCTCCTTTTCTCTCTTTTTTTAAAAAAAAAAAAAAAAATGTGATTTGCAATGTCCAAGTAATAAAATGTCATACACTAGTCTTTTAAGTTATGCGTTCCAAGCTGTGGGGCTCATAGTACTTGAAAATAAGAAGACACACAGCTGGTGAAAATAACACAGATTTAGATGTGAATTTATTAATGTACATCAATTACTTTTAGCTCTTTTCATTTAGTCATGAAGAATTTCCTTTTAATCAAAATATGTCTTTATCTTTTTCTCCCAAAGATGCTAATCTGCCTTTATAGCAAGAAGAGAGCCAATATCACTACAGATACCTTAGGTTACATTATATCATTATATTATTGTAGCACATATTGTGTTTACTCTTGGTGTTATATATTCCATGAGTTTTCACATTTGCGAAAATAATATAATATATAACATAATAATATAATAGTATAATATAATATTTAATTTTATAATATAATGATATAAATTATATAATATGTTTTATCTAATATAATGGTATGTATATAGCACCATTATACTATCATATATAATAGCTTTACTGCACTAACATTTCTCTGTTCCTCTTCACTTATTCATTCCTCTCTGATAACCCTTACTAACCATGATCTTTTTCCGTTTCCATAGTTTTGTCTTTTCTAGTAATTAATATATGTGGAATTATACAGGATGGAACTTTTCACAGATTGGATTCTTTTAATTAGCAATATGCATTGAAGTTTCCTCCATGTCTTTTTATGGTCTGATGGCTCATTTACTTCTAGCACTGAATAATATTTCATTGTCTGGATGTACCACAGTTTATCCATTCATCTACAGAAGGACACATTTGTTACCTCCACATTTTAGCAATGATGAATAAAGTTTCTATAAGCCTCTGAGTGCAGATTTTTGTGTGGACATGTTTTCACTGCATTTGAGTAAATTCTAAGGAATACTATTGCTGAATCTCATGGTAGTAGTGTGTTTAGATTTATTAAAAACTGCCAAACTGTATTATAAAGTGACTATACCATTTCGTATTCCGACCAGCAATAAACAAGAGATCCTGTTGCTCTCCTCGTCAGCATTTGTTGTTTGTTTCTACTTTTGTCTTCCACTATTTTTCTGCCTTTTATGGTTTTACTTGAACATTTTATATGATTCTATTTTCTCTCCTTTTTTGGCATACCAGTTGTACTTTTTAAAAAACATATTTTAGTGGTTGCCATAGAATTTGCAATATATATTTACAACTAATTCAGGGTTACTTTCAAATAGTACTACACTGCTTCACAGGTAGTCCAAGTATCTTAAAATAACAAAATATTCGCAATGACTCTCTTCTGTCTCTTATATTATTGCTGTCATTCCTTTCACTTATACGTAAGCATGTATTAATATATATACACAAATACATAGATACAATCAAATACATTGTTGCTATTATTTTGAATAAACCATTATCAGATCAATTAAGAATAAGAAAAAGTTTTTATTTTCACTTATTCCTTTTCTGATGCTATTCCTTCCTTTATGCAGGTCTGAGTTTCTGACTAAGCAATTTTCTATTTCTCTAAAGAACTTCTTTTTACATTTCTTATAAGGCAAGTCTATTGGCAACAAATCCTCACAATTTTTGTTTGTCTGAGAAACTGTATTTCTTGTTCACTTTTCAAGGATAATTTTGTATGTTACAGACAGGTAGGTTAGTAAATTCTTTTGTTTTGTGTGTGCTTTTATTTATTTTTGGCCAAAACTTTTACTCCATTCTCTTCTTAGTTGCATGGTTTTTGAGAAGTTGGACGTAATTCTTACCTTTGCTCCTATATAGGTAAGGTATTTTTTTCCTCAGGCTTTTATTTGGGTGTTCTCTTCACATTAGATTTTTTTGCAGTTTGAATATGACATGCTTAGGTGTGTTGTTTTGGTTTTGGTTTTTTAACATTTATCCTTCTTGGTGTTCTGTGAGCTTCCTGGGTCTAACATTTCATGAATGACATTAATTTGGGAAAATTCTCAGTCGTAATTCCTTCAGATATTTCTTCTTTTCTCTTCTCTTTTCCTTTGTTAGAATTCCCATTGTGTTCACGTTTTACCTTTCGTGGTTTTCTCATAGTCCTTAGATAACCTGTTCCCTTTTTGGAAGTTTTTACTTACATGTCCTCAAGCTCAGAGGTTCTTTTCCTTAGCCTTGTCAGTTTGCTAACGAGTCCATCAAAGGCGTTCTTCATTCCTGTAACAGTGTTTTTTATGTTTAGCATTAATTTTTTTTTCTTAGAATTTCCATCTCTCTACTTTCCTGTCATCTACTTTCCCATTGAAGCCCCTAACTTGCTAACCATAGCTGTTTTAAATTCCCAATATAATAATTTCAACATCCTTATCAAAGTTAAATCTGGTTCTGATGCTTGCTCTGTCTCTTCATGCTGTTTTTGCCTTTTAGCACACCTTCTTTTTTCCTCTTGATAGCCATATATGTACTGGGTAAATGGAACTGCTGTAAATAGGCCTTTAGTATGTGGTGGTGAGGTGTGGGGAAGATGAAGCATTCTGCTGTCCCGTAATTAAGTCTCCATCTGTTATTGAGCTTGTTCCTGGGCAGCATATTCACAGCTGGTCTCCCTGCCCACACTCTTCAGGTAGCACAGGATGGCTGGAGTGGGCTGAAGTTGGATATTTTCTTTCCCCAGGTTGGTTAGCCTTCATGAAGCTTCAGTAATTTAGACTCTGGTTAAGTAGGTTCTCCTGAGGACGGGCCGTTGGAGAAGAGCAGCATGCTCTGGTGCATTTCAAAATGGTTCCTGTTCCCTTCTCTCTTTTGGAAGCACAAGGGGATTTTTCTCTGTTATCTACTTTGAGAACTAGCTTGCGCTCCGGCAGGTCAACTCACAAAAGTCGGAGAATCCCCCTACCACTAAGTCCCCCTGGAGTTTTTAACCCGCAAACTTGTCTGCTCTGAGCCTCCAGCAAGGCATCAATTACAGTTCAGCTTTTCCTAGCCCAGCACGGGTTCCCTCAGAGGTTTTCGCTGGACGGTTAGTGCTCTGGTATATTATGCATTTGCCTATTTGTCTCTCCAGTGTTGAGGGCAGCAGTTTGACCTGTAACCTCATTTCTTTGACGGATGTAAGAAGAGTTGGTTTTTCACTTCATTTAGCTCTTTACTTGATCTTAGAATAAAATGATGACTTCCAAGCTCCCTACCTGAAGGACCAGAAACTGGGAATACCTCTAATTATGCCTATGACTTCACTGAATCTGTCTTTCTACTCCAGGCACATGAAATAAGTTGCAGTTTTTCCATTGTTTTTGTTGTCATATGTGGTTACATCAAGAGTGAGAAAATACTAAGAAAACTAGCTACGAAAAGAAAAAGAAAGAGTAGGGCCTAGTAGGGGGATGACAGTGAAATTAGGGTCAGGATTTGATGAATTAACAAAATGGGATGTGGTGAGAGAGACTTTGAAGTTATTGGACACAAAGAGTGTCACTGATAGAGCAAGGCCCAGGCAAAAAATTAATTTAACATGGCTTTCTCTCAGGGATGGCAAAAGCTTAAATGTCTTACTATTCCTAGGCAGAGATTACTGTTTATGATTAGAGAGAAAAGGAACCAGAGGTTCAGAGAGATTAAGTGATTTACTCAAAGTTATAATGGCCAATTAGTGTAAGAAGATTCTGATGTACCAGATATACCAGTAACTGTTAGAATTCCATTTTTAATGTTTCACCACCCCACAGAGACATTGTAAGAAGCTTCCTTCAACAGAAGATCTGTACCTCACAGGCACTATTACCTTTTTTTCTTAAGTGTCGTTAGTTTGGCATGGGTTGTTTTTAACAAAATTAACTCTGTCGGACATATATTTTTAAGAAAGCCATTAGGCCATCACATGCATAGTGCTTCAGTTTAGCCTTTCATTCTACCAAACCATTTATTTTGAACAGGAAAGGACTTTTGAACTGAGCACTATTTTATGTTGATTACATTAGACATGAGATGAATATACATTTACATGAGGAAAGTAAGAAATGGCATTTTACTTCAAAATTATCATGGTATAAAATGAACTATATATAAATAATGGAGAAAACTACATTCTAATACTAAAGAAGTAGCTGAAACCATAGCGCTTATTCAGTAAACTTGCTTTTTCACTACAATGATGAAATTGTGCAGGCACATGATGTAATATATTAAATAATGTATCAACTAAGTACTATTAAATCACATTTAAATATACTATCCATGATTGCTAGAGTGAAGCTCAGAGTATACACCAGGGAAATCAAGTTGTTTTGAACTTAGTTATATTGTCCTTAAGTAAATTATACATTGCTAATGCATTAGCTTCTGAGCAAAATTTTTCTCTAGACAAAAAAATTCTAACATAAATCTCCAAGACGAAATAAGATTACTAAAATTTGTTCTTATCACAATGAGAAATGTAATCACTCTTTAGGTCAGAAATAAGATCTTGGTACTCAATTAATAAAGGTGGCTTTGTTCTGGAGTAAAAAGGGCATTAGATATTATTAAGAAAAGTGGATTACAGAACAATCGCAGCAGTAAATAATTGTATGATTTTGTGCTAGTCACTTAACTTTGCCAGATTTCAATTTCCCACTGGAAAATGAGAGAGTAATATATACTAACTCTAAGATTTCTGATTCTATTGTAAAATATTGTGGTGAGAGAACTTACTGTGTGCTAAACAATTTATGAAAGTTTTAATTTGTATTCACAATAATCTGTAAGGGAGGTATTATTTTCTTCTAGAAATGAAGAGCCAGATAGTTCTGAAAGGTTAAATAATGTGCATACAGTTAGATAGCTAGTTAGAGGCAGAATTAGGATTTGAATCTGCCTCTATGTCTCAAAACCCCATATTGTTCCCTAACTGTATGAGACCTGTTAGCATTGACTAATACTACCTACTTCCCATCTTTGAGCTGACTTTTAGTAGACATTTTTAAAAGAAGAAGAAACAGATGCATTAATTTACCTTTTCTAAAGAAACAAAAACAAACTCCCACAATGCACAACAGAAGAAAGCATCATCAAGGGGCTACCAAATGCATGTACAGACAAAGGCGTCCTAAAAGAACACAGTGATGCTGCTTTCAAAGATGCCAAAACTGCAGGTCAGAATATGACTCCTTATGTCGTTGGCACCCTTAGCTAAGTCTATGTGTGAAGCCCCATGCCCAGCTATTTTCAGACTCTGTGTGATGGCTGCAGACACTTGTCCTCCTAGTAGCAATGACGAAGGAAAAAGGGAAATTAATTGAAGCAAAATAGTGACTTGTCCAAGGCCGCAGCTTTTATAGAAGAGTACAGGGGTTCAGAAATAGGTATTTTTGACCCCAAATTTTAGACTGCTTCCAATTGATAAATTGAGGAAGTTAGGGAAAACATAATTTTGTATGCAGACAACCTAATTAAAATTGCAGCACAATTAACATATAAACAACTATATTAGGAGTTTTTCCTGAGTAACAACGGAAACAAAAATAGAATAAAATATAATTCAGGATTATATCCATCCTGTCACTGAGCTCATTCTAGGTAGTATCAAATAAAATAATTTTGCTTAGGAAACATCTTAAAGAGAGTACAAGTCCTTAAAAAAAAAACTAGCGTATGACCTTAAAAAATCATTTTGATAAAAAAGAAAGAAAAATCTAAAAGCCCATTGTACTGTCATTATATTATTGGCAAATGTTTTTAAATCCAAACCCTAGGACTGAATGTTCGAGCTACTTGAGGAAAATGCCCAGAAGCAATTGGTCTGGGCCTGGACCACTGCTTAGGCCTCTACACTGGCAGAGTAGTCAGTGGTGAAATTGTCAGCTCAGTTGAAGGCATTTACAGGAAAGCCAAGATTGGAGGTGAAGGGAAATGAACTGGAGGAAATGAAATGGCTGTATTATTCAAATATGCTACAGACAATTCTTTAGCTCTGGAAAAATGCACTGTATTCCAGGTGCATGTATTAGGTTAACTGATTCCAGGTGTTCTCAGGGATAATTGATTCATTCAGCAAACATTTTTTAAAGTAATTACTATGTGAAAAACAATGCTATAAAATAGATTGCATGAACATCTTTCATTTATTTCTGGAATTCTTCCCAATTATAAAACCATCAGTTTTTATTTTATTTTCATACATTTACCAAATCAGCATTTTCTCTAGTGTAATTATTGGTTAATTGTAATGGAAGTTTGGCTGGGCGAGGTGGCTTATGCCTATAAATAAACCCAGCACTTCGGTAGGCCTAGGCACGTGGATCACCTGAGATCAGGAGTTCGAGGCCAACCTGACCAACATGGTGTGTATATTTTTCATCTCTACCAAAAATACAAAAATGAGCTGGGCGTGGTGGCAGGCGCCTGTAATTCCAGCTACTCGGGAGGCTGAGACATGAGAATAGCTTGAACTCAGAAGGCGGAGGTTGCAGTGAGCCAGGATCATGCCATTGCACTTCAGCCTGGGTGACAGAGCAACACTTCCTCTCAAAAACAAACAACAAACAAACAGAAAAAGAAACTGGAAGGTTAATATGCAGTCTTTCTGTCAATAGTCTACACTTTATCTAGTAAGTTTCTTTCCCCCTTTTCCCCAGTAATTTGAAGTAAATTTACTCAGGTATTAGTTGTGGAAAATTTCTAAAGTCTAAAATGCTTTTCAACTGTTTTCTGCAGAGATTTTCCAGACTTTGCTCAGAGACTTGTAAGGCAACGCATATTACAAGTACTAGCAGAGAATTTCATTTCAATATATTATTTCCTGAATTAGAAAATCTCACAATCTAAAAAAAATTGAACCACAGAACACAGTATTACATTTTGTCCTCAGTTGTTTGTGACGATAGGAAAATAATTGAAACAACCAAATAGAATGAATTTAAAATTAAAGCAATTAAAGGTATCTCATTGTTA
Organism: Plecturocebus donacophilus; assembly: GCA_004027715.1. Lineage (NCBI taxonomy): Eukaryota > Metazoa > Chordata > Mammalia > Primates > Pitheciidae > Plecturocebus > Plecturocebus donacophilus. Next base: position 7,128 of record PVKP010011174.1, read on the forward strand.
TTACTTGCTTATTGCTTAAGCATATTGTACTAAAAGAAAATTCTTCCAGCAGAGGGCATTTATGTTTTAGAACTTCAGTTTCATTTCAGTGTCTTGGAAGTAGAACATAGTGCAGTAACTTCATAATTGTTATATACTATAAATGAATATCAGTTCCTCAACTTCATATTTTAAATTATGGATATAAAAGTAGATTGAGTAAATTTAACTTACATCAATATTCAAATAGACAGGTGAGTAAATTTAACTCTCATCAATATTCAAATAGGCAGAACATTAATGTTATATCTTGCATTTAGTCTATAAGCAATTGGACTTTCTATGATCTACCTATTTATTAGCAGAAAAAAAAGCCAAATTTATCTCAAATTTTACCACTAACCTGATCGTTAAAATATTCTTAGGAAGAGCTCACCATCCTGGATGAAATGATCAACTACCCAGCCTGTAGAATGCACTAGAAGAAGCTTGAAAAATGGCCTCTCTATGGATCCAAACTAGAAGCTGGGCCAGGATTTATTCTCCCCTCTTCCCATGTCCCTCACCTTATCTAGCACACACAACTTCAGGGAAAAACAGGGGAAATACCCTCTTTCTGGCCTCACTTGTCTTTCTTGCCATTCCTAATGCCAGGAATGCAGGTAGAATTTTCTTTCTATTCTGTCATATCCTCTTAGCTACCTTGGCATTGGCCCAACTGTCATAGACAGAAGATGCATCTTCTCCATCCTGTGGGATGACTCGCAGAGTCATGTTCTTTTGGATTACTGCTGATATGCTAAATTGAGGAAAGGAGAAAAAGGAGCCATGGGAAATCCCCCTCTAGGCTGTAGTCTTGCTGGAGAATTCTACTTTGTGTATTAAAAGTTGAACATAACTCATTTCTTCTGTGGCATACTCTATAACTCTCCTCCACCTCTACTCATCTCTACCAGGTAGATGGACAAATGCCTGTGGCTTGCCAGGGTAAAGTATACCTCAGAAAAAGAGAGAGACAGAGAGAGAGAGAGAGAGAGAGAGAAAGAGAGAGAGAGAGAGAGAGAGAGAGAGAGAGATAGCCATCAGTGTTTTTCAAAATATTACCTCATTACCTTTAAATGCATGAGAATGTAATGCATCCCATTAGTGTTAGAGAATTTGTACATGGGACCTTCGAACTGTTTCACTCTTCACATGATATTTGCACCTTTAAAGCCAAATTGCTTTCTTTTTCTTTTTTTTTCTTTCTTTACCCTTCCTTTTTTTATTCAGTGTAATGTCATTATTTTTAGCAATATTTTCCATAGGTTTATTGATGCTGTTTTGGAAATACTAATTTATCTTTACCATTCAGCTATGTGCAGGGAATGTGAGCTTGACTATTCTGTTCCTCAGTTTAAAGCTTGACTTGTGCAAACAAGAGTTAAAGTGAAGATGGAAAGGTATATGACAGAAATATGGATCCTGTTTGATTTACCCAAACTTCCTTAGCGTGATACAAGAGCTCTTCACTCTGTGTGGGTGCCTGACTCATTCTGTCAACTACCCCTGCTTTCATTAATAGAGAATCCAGCTTTTGAAAACACTTTAGTGACTCATGTCACACAATTTCCTACTTCTAAAAAGATCTTCATAGTTTTTAAGAACAGTTGGATCTCTTCTCTGCCAATCCAAAATCAAATCTCAAGACCTTGCCCAAATTCAGTACCTTCATATACTATGTAAGCTAGGCTTACATTCCCCTTCAGCCTATGTGCAGCATTTTAAAACTGCAATAAGAACAAACACATATATAGTACTACATTGAAAAAGGCATTGAACTTAGCTCCTGACATATATTAACTCCTCTAATCCATACAGTTATCACAAGAGATAATCTGTTAAATTTTCCAGAACATACAAATGAGGAAATTGAGGGACAGTTAATTTACATAAACTACCCACAGTTATACGACTAGTCCAACAACATTTTTGCAAATTTTTATAATGAAGACGTATCTTAAATTTGAAGAAAAAAATGAATCCCATGAAATTTCATGCAAAATTTACTTTAGATGTGCAAATGTAGATTTTTCTAAGGAGAACTCCATCTTTACATCAGATTTTTAAAATATTATGTGTTCTAAAAAAAAGATTGCAAGTTATACTAGAAAGATTAAGTACTGTTCCCTAGTTATCTAAAAGTGTACTTTTTGTAAATTCTTTACACTGTACATTAGGAATCCAGTGAATATTTTTGATTTGACAAGACATCTATCTTAACTGAGGAGAAGCATTGAAGGTGGTAAAAAGAGAGTTCAAATAAATTAATCAAGTAGAAATGAATGAAATAATAGTTCATTCATTGATCATTCCCGCTAACTTGTAATAATAAATGTAGAAATGTATAGGCATATGACAATATTTATATAAATATAATAATAACATTGTATTTCTCAAAGGACACACCACACAAAAACATGTATTATTATATCAAGGTCAATTTAGCTAGTAAACCATAACAATAGAGTCATTGTAACCTCAATTGTTCTTTAACTTGTCATAAAGGGTTTTTCTTCCTATAATTCCCATAGAATAGATATGATAATGAATATGTAATTGTTTTGAATTATAAAATACATTAAAGTCTTTCCTGTAGGATTACTTGAGCTTTCCTTCTAACACTTATTTGTCCCTCTGTTGGCATGCCTGCAATATAATTTAGGCAGGTGAGGTCACAAGAACTCTAATTATGCCACATGCACACACACATGCACATGTTCACACAACACACACATCTCTGTCAAATTTATTTTAAAAGGTACGTTTTATAATATCTTCTCTAGAATTCATTTATTTATATACACATCAAAATGTGAACTCAAATACCATACTTTTAACAAAATCACTTTAATTCAAGTTGCTTCCATGGTTTATAAATATTCAAACCTAGCATTTTATGTTGACACAATTTTCTTCAATAAAGTAGATGAGAATAATATCATTTATTTTTGAAACCGTCAAACCTGATAACTTGACTGGTCAAGAATATCAAGAAATTTGAAATGAATCATTTAAAACAACTAAGGCCCAGGTGTGACATCTTTGGAGGACAAGATTACAGTCCTGAGATGGCAATGAGAATGGTTTCTGTTTACAATTCTTCATGATATTGCAGGCTTGTCATGAAAATAAATTGCTTGTAGCCCTCTGCCATTTTCTATTCCTGTCTCATCATGATAATAAGGCATCAGGTTTTTAATAGTCAATATATTCTGAAATGCAATTTCATATAAAGATATGTATGTGTAGAGTTCCAAAACATTCACTACCTATGTTTACTTGCAGATTCTACTTACCTTCATATTTCTGCAGGTACTACTTGCTGTGTCTAGTAATAAATGAAAATTAAACTATGGTTCTGAAATGTGAGTGGCTCGCTGGAAATCCGATAGCAACTTTCAATCTCACTTTCATTTCTAAGAGGTGCAATTTTTTTTTCTAAATTTAGAAGTGTCAAAAAGTTCATCCTATAACCACAAGAAATTCATATAGTAGGAAGGGAAAAGGTGGTGTATTATCATACCATATTTTCAAAGGAACATGAATGTTTCTGCTTGGTTAGGTCACTTTCTGTCTTACTACCATTTCCTAAAGTACTCCCATGCAGAAAGCCCTAGGGTTGCAAGGACCTGGTCCTGATATGTAAAATAATTTTCCAGTCAGCCTGAGTCAGGCTGTATGTCATAAGTGCTGAAATTACCATTCTGTTAAGAGAATTCAGTTGGAATAGAGCACACTAGTATTTCTTAAGCAAGAATAAAGAAGCTGTGGTTGAAAGTTTTTTAGAACTGCCATAAAGATCAAAAAGATGAGTTTGCCTTTCAATATAAGTTATGGTTATATACCTGGGACTATAGAAGTGTCAAAAAATGAGTAAAAATCCAAAAAATCATAAACACTTTAAAAGCTCTTTGGAATCACAGGAATAAATAAATGTCAGAGAAGTTTGGATAAAAGCTAAGTATTCTGTACACTCTCTGTTATAAAATTTTTCATCTAATCATTTAGTTAATTCTGTTCTGTATTAATTATATCATTAACTTTATGAGAATAGGAATCCTGCATGGCTACAGTTCCGGACCCTGAAACTGTGTTCAACACATGGTAAGTACTGAAAAGTGTTTGCTAAACTAATGAATATATATTCATAAAGTCCAGTAAAGAAGTCTAAGTGAGACTACAAAACTATTAATAGACTATTAAAGTAAAAATAATGCCAGTATTATGGTGTAAAACGTTGAGGTAACCAGAAAATAGGATAGTATATTGAGAATTAAAAAATATGAACATAACATAGTATTAAAAAGTAGAAAAATCTTAATGTGCCATTTGAGATCCCTACATTATAGCCCCAATATCTTCCCATCCTTAACTGTTATAAAAACTCTTTACACCATGTTGTTCTATTCTGACTCCAAATTTCCTTTCTTGCCACTGAATCTTGGCTCATTATATAAACAAAATGAAAACTTTTTTCTCTTACAGTAAACACTCAAAATGACACAGAACACTTCTGGTCACCAATATGGTGGGGAGATTGCCCCAGTAGACACTCAATTGGTATAATTCAATTCACTTCTGACTCTGTCTACCAGATGTCAGTATTAGATCCCATGAGTTAAGGATTCAGTGCCACAAGACTGCCTCCCACTTGAGATGCCAGTCATAAGTAATGAGTTGTTACCTATACTTCTGACAACCGGCTATAAATTGGGGTTTCCACGACTCTGTCTTCAGGTTTAACTTGCTAGGACAGCTCACTGAACTCAGTTAAATACTTATATTTACTGGTTTATGACAATGGTAAGGGATATAATAAAGGATGCAAATGAACAGCAGATAAAGAGATACATAGATTGAAATCTGGGAGGGTCCTGAGCACAGAAGATTCTGTTTCCATAGAGTCAGAGCACCCTACCTCTCGGCACCTCTATGTGCTCATCAATCTGGAAGTACTTCAAAATTCATAGTTCAGAGAACTTTCATAACACAGGCATGATCAATTATTAACTCAATCTCCAGCCCTTCTTTTCTTCTTTGAGGATGGGCAATAAGATTAAAAGTTTCAAGTTTCTATACATGGCTTGTTCATTCTGGTGATCACCCTCCATCTTGAAGCTATCTGGGAGCCCACCAAGAGTGGCCTCATTAGAGCAAAACACACTGCAATGACCCAGTAAATGTTAAGGTATTAGAAACTCTATGTAGGGAACCAGGAATAGAGATCAAATATATATTTATCATTATATCACATTATCACACCCATATTCTCTCAACAGTGGCAAGTTGGCTTCTGCTTTTATGCCAACCATAATTAATTTATATTGGCTTTAAATAGAAGGATTATAAGAACTATTCCAAGTTTAGAGGACTCTGTTATCATTGTCTACAATGAATAAAGGTATTAGTTGGGATGGCCAGTAAATACATGTTATATGTGTTTACTAATGTCTTGCAATCATTTTTGTCTGCAATTGTTTCTCTCTTCTTTATACCTACCTAAATGCCATCAATTCTTCAAGGCATAAAAGATTACATGCTATCTTTTCTATAACAGCTTTCATAACCATTAATCCCAAATGATCACATTTTTATAATGTCCTATGTTATGTGTTTGCTTTATTTTGTTGTTGATGCTATCTTTATGTTACAACTGATACCACAGAAATACAAGATTATTCAAAGCTACTATAAACATCTTTAAATGCACAAACTATAAAATCTAGATGAGATGGAAAAATTCCTGGAAATATACAACCCTCCTGGATTATATCAGGAAGAAATAGAAACTGAGTAAACCAATAACAGTGAGATTGAAGTGGTAATAAAAATATTGCCAACAAAAAAAGGTCAAGACCAGATGGATGCACAGCTGAGTTCTAGCAGACATTTAAAGAATTAGTACCAAATCTACCAAAACTATTTCAAAAGAGGGAAAGAGGCAATTCTTCCTAAATCATTCTATGAAGCCAGTATCACCCTAATACCAAAACCAGGAAAGGATGTAATAAAAAAGAAAACTTCAGACCAATATCCTTGATGAAGATAGATGCAAAAATCATCAACAAAATATTAGCTAACTGAATCCAAGTGGGTTCATGATAAAGTGGGTTTTATACCAGGGATGGTTTAATATATGCAAGTCAATAAATGTGATATACTACATAAACAGAATTAAAAACAAAAATCATATGATCATCTCTACAGATACAGACAAAGCATTTGACAAAATCCAGCATCAGTTTGTGATTAAAAAAAAAAAAATAGCTCTCAGCAAAATTGTCATAGAAGGGATGTACCTCAAGATAATAAAAGCCATCTATGACAAACCCACATCCAACATTATACTGAATAGAACAAAGTTGAAAGCATTCCCCACTGAGAACAAGACAAGGATGATTACTTTCCCCACTTCTATTTAACATAGTACTGGAAGTCTTAGCCAGAGCAATCAGAGAAATAAATAAAGGACATCCAAATTGGAAAAGAGGAAGTCAAACTGTTGCTGTTCACCAATGATATGATCATATGCCTAGAAAACCCTAAAGGCTCATTCACAAAGCTCTTAGATTTGATAAATGAATTCAGTAAAGTTTCAGTATACATAATCAAGGTACACAAATCAGTAGCACTGCTATACAACAACAACAACCAAGCTGAGAATCAAATCAACAACTCAATCTCTTTTACAAACAAAAAAACATACTTAACCAAGGAGGTGAAAAATCTCTAAAAAGAAAACTACAAACACTGCTGAAAGAAATCATAGATGACACAAACAAATGTAAACACATCCCATGCTCATGGATTGGTAGAATCAATATTGTGAAAATTAACATACTGCCAAAAGCAATCTACAGCTTCACTGCAATCCTCATCAAATTACCATCATCATTCTTCATGAAACTGGAAAAAATAATCTGAAAATTTATATGAAACCAAAAAAGAGCCTGCATAGTCAAAGAAGTACTTACTAAGCAAAGAGAAAAAAATCTAAAGGCATTACATTACCCAACTTCAAACGATATTACAAGGCTATAGTTACCAAAGCAGCATGGTACTAGTATAAAAATAGGCACATAGGAAAATGGAACAGAATAGAGAACTCAGAAATAAAGCCAAATACTTATAGCTACCGATCTTTGACAAAGCATACAAAAACATAGAATGAGGAAAGGACACTCTTTTCAAAAAATAATTGGCAAGTCACATGTAGAAAAATAAAATTGTGTCTTTATCTCACCTTATACTAAAAACAACTCAAGATGAATCAAGGACTTAAATCTAAGACATGAAATCATAAAAATTCTAAAAGATAGCATCAGAAAAACTCTTCAGGACATTGACTTAGGCAAAAATTAATGACCAAAAGCCTAAAAGCAAATGCAACAAAAGCAAAAATAAACCAATAGGACCTAATTAAACTAAAAACTTTTATGCAGCAAAAGAAATAATCAGCAGGGCAAACAGACAAGCCACAGAGTGGGAGAAAATATTTGCAAACTATGCATCACAAGAGTCTGCAATTAACACAAAGAAATCAGCAAGAAAAAAAAATCCTATTAAAAAGGGGGCAGAGGAGATAAGAATATATAGTCCTCAAAAGAAGAAATATAAATGGCCAACAAATATATGAAAAACTGTACAACATCACTATCAAGGAAATGCAAATTTAAACCACAATAAGATACTACCTCATTCCTGTAAGAACGGCCATAATTTAAAAATAAAATAGATGCTGGCATGGATGTGGTGAAAGAACACTTTTACACTGCTGGTGGAAATGTAAACCAGTATAACCACTATGCAAAACACTATGGAGATTTCTTAAAGAACTAAAATTAGAACTACCATTCAATCTAGCAATCCCACTACTGGGTATCTATTCAAAGTAAAAATCATTATATGAAAAGGACATTTGCACATGCTAGTTTATAGTAGCACAATTTGCAATTGCAAAAATACGAAGCCCAAGATTGCAGCTCTGACGTGGACAGACAGAGCAGTGTGTGGAGGCTTGCATCATGAATTTTTGCTCCAGAACAACTGCAGGAATAAGTCAGGAAACCTGAGAGGACCCATCGACCCCCTGAAGGAAGTAGATTGCTCCCGCAGGACTTAAGAGTTACCCCAAATACTGTGAGTGCCCAAACTGTGGAAGTAGAAAAGGAAGATCATCCACCCACAAGCACACACCCTCGCTGGTGAAACTGAAGGCCTAGATTATGGAAGAAGATTTTGACCTTACCTGGAGCTGAGTCAATTTAGAGAGCCAAGCAAAATACAGGGGCAAGGATGCAACAGAAAAAGCCCTGGGAACTAGCTGAGTCTCCTAGCAATCTGTTTTTGCCTAGCCTCACAGGAGTTCTTCTGGAGGGCAGCCAAGAAGGAAGTGCCCATCTGAACTTTGTAGCAATCTGAACTGATCAAGAAGTCTCCTGGACAGAACTCGGGGAGGGTGTGAATCCAGTGTGTAGACACCACAGGCAAGGGAAGAAGGAATGCCGTATTTGCTTTTGCAGTTGGGAGGTGGTTCAAGTTCTCAGCCCTGTTTGTCTACTGCCTGGAAACACCAGACTCAGTGTTGTTGGGGTTGGGGGCGGTGGGAGTAGGACTGGCTCTTTGGATTACATGGGAGCTGGGTGAAGCCTGTGACTGCTGGCTTTCTCCAACTTCCCTGAAAACCTGCATGACACAGTAGAGTCATAATCCTCCAAGGATCATAACTCCATTTACCTGGGAATCTCATCCCCATCCCCTACAGCAGCCACAGCAAGACCTGCCTCAGAAGGGTCTGGGATTAGACACACCCAGCCCTGCCTGTACCTAATGGTCCTCCCCTACCCACCCTGGTAAATGAAGACAAAGGGCATATACTCTTGAGAGTTCTAGGGCCCTGCTCACCACCTGTTCCTCCCCATACTATCACAGCTGATGCTCTCTGCAAAGTCCCACCTCCTCAGAGGAGACCAACCAGCACAAAAAGTAGTGCATTAAACCACCAAAGCTAAGAATCCTCACAGAGTCCATTTCTACCCCCTGCCACCTCCGCTGGAACAGGTGCTGGTATCCATGGCTCAGAGACCTACAGATGGCTCACATCACAGGACTCTGTTCAGACAGCCCTTAGTACCAGCCCGAAGCCTGGTAGACTTGCTGGTTTACTAGATCCAGAAGAGGGATAACAACCACTACAGCTCAGCTCTCAGGAAGCCACACCATAAGAAAAGAGGGAGAGTACTACCTTAAGGAAACACCCCAAAGGACAAAAGCCTTCAGCCCTAGACCTTCCCTCCAACAGAGATGACTCAAATGAGAAGGGACCAGAAAACCAACTCTGATAATATGACAAAACAAGGTTCTTAACACCTCCAAAAAAATCACAGTAGCTCACCAGCAATGCACCCAAACCAAGAGGAAAATGCTGATTTACCTGAAAAAGAATTACAGAGGTGAGTTATTAAGCTAATCAGGGAGGCAACAGAGAAAGACAAAGCCCAATGTAAGGAAATACAAAACAAAACAAAAAAAAACAAGAAGTGAAGGGAGGCTGGGAGTGGTGGCTTGTGCCTGTAATCCCATTACTACAGGCTGATGTGGGCAGATCACCTGAGGCTGGGAGTTCGAAACCAGCTTGGCCAACATGATGAAACTGTCTCTACTAAAATTACAAAACTTAGCTGGGTGTGGTGGCACACATCTAATCACAACTACTAGGGAGGCTGAGGTATGAGACTCACTTGAACTGGGGAGTGGGAGATTGCAGTAAGCCGAGATCATGCCACTACACTTCAGCCTGGGTGACAGAGTGAGACTCTGTCTCAAAAAAAAAGAAAAAAAAAGAAAAAGAAAAAGAAAAAGTGAAGGAAGAAATCTTCAGTGAAATAGGTAGCATAAATAAAAAAAAATCAAAACTTCAGGAAACAAGGGACACACATAGAAATGTAAAATGCTCTGGAAATTCTCAGCAATAGAACTGAACAAGTGGAAGAAAGAAACTCAGATCTTGAAGACAAGCATCTTCATGTTAACTCAATCTAACAAAGATAAAGAAAAAAGAATAAGAAAATATAAACAAAGCCTCCAAGAAATCTGAAATTAAGTTAACCAAACCTAAGAATAATTGCCATTCCTAAGAAAGAAGAGAAATCTAAAAATTTGGAAAACATACTTGAAATAATTGAGGAAAACTTCCCTGCCCTTGCTAGAGACCTAGACATCCAAATATAAGAAGCAGAAAGAACACCTGGGAAATTTATCACAAAAAGATCATTGCCTAGGCACATTGTCATCAGGTTATCTAAAGTTAAGACGAAGGAAAGAATCTTAACAACTGTGAGACAAAAGCACCAGGTAACCTACAAAGGGAAACGTATCAGATTAACTGCAGATTTTTCAACAGAAATCCTACAAGCTAGAAGGAATTGGAGCCCTATCTTCAGCCTCCTCAAACAAAGCAATTATCAGCGAATAATTTTGTATTAAGTGAAACTAAGTTTCATATATGAAGGAAGGATACAGTCTTTCAGACAAAATAATGTTGAGATAATTTGCCACTACTAAGCCACCACTACAAGAAGTGATCAAAGGAGCTCTAAATCTTGAAACAAATCCTGGAAACACATCCAAACAGAATCTCTTTAGATCATAAATCTCACAGGATCTATAAAAACAAAAATATAATTTAGAAAACAAAAACAAAAAAAAAGTTTTCAGGCAACAAATAGTACAATTAATGGAATGGTACCTCACATCACAATATTAACATTGGCCTAAATCCTCTACTTAAATGATACAGAATTGCAGAATGGATAAGAATTAACCAATTCGTATAAAAAACTTTTTTTTCTGCACATTCTCTCCAGCATCTGTTGTTTCCAGATTTTTTAATGGTCGCTATTCTAACTGGTGTGAGGTGGTATCTCAATGTGGTTTTGATTTGCATTTCTCTAATGGCCAGTGATAATGAACATGTTTTCATACGTTTATTGGCCTCAGAACAGAAATTCAAACACCACATGTTCTCGCTCATAGGCGGATGTTAAACAATGAGAACACATGGACACAGGGAGGGGACCATCACACACTGGGATCTGTTGGAGGGGGCTGGGAGACAATGGGGCTAGGGGAGAGTGTGGGGTGGGGACAGCGGGGTGTGAGGAGGTTGGGGAGAGACAACACGGGGAGATATGTCAGATACAGGTGACAGGGGGATGGAGGCAGCAACCACCTTGCCATGTGTGTACCTATGCGACAATCCTGCATGATCTACACATGTACCCCAGAACCTAAAGTGCAATTAAAAAAAAAAAAGAATTCACCAGTTTGAAGGCACCAATTCAGCTGCTGCCTTCAAAAGAATTACTTTACACATAGGGACTCACAGAAACTTAAGGTGGGAAAAGACATTTCAGGCAAATGGAGGGCAAAATTTCTTATATCAGACAAAACAAACTTTAAAGTAACAGCAGTTAAAAAAGAAAAAGAGAGACATCATATAATAGTAAAAGGTCTTGTCCAACAGGAAAATATCACTGTCCTAAAAAATATATGCACCTAACACTGGCACTCCCAAATTTACAAAACAATTACTAATATTACTGAAATGAGATAGACAGCAACACAAAAATAGTGGGGGACTTCAGTACTCCACTGACAACACTAGACAGGTCATCAAGGTAGAAAGTAGTCAAAGAAACAAAGAATTTGAACTATATGCTGGAAAAAATGGACTTAACAATTATAAACAGAATATTCCATCCACCAACCACAGTGGAGTAAGCTGGAAATCAACTCCAAAAGGAACCTTCAAAACCATGCAAATACATGGAAATTAATTAACCTGATCCTGAATGATCGTTGGGTCAAAAATGAAATCAAGTTGAAAATTTTAAAAATCTTTGAACTGAATGAAAATAGTGATACAATGTATCAAAACCTCTGGTGTGAGAAAACATTTTAAATGGTCCATTTTCAAGGCATGATAAATCTAAGTACCGCAGCCAGGCTGCAGATGTAACAAACTGCATGGCTCATGCCCCTAGAAGGTCACAATAAGCAAACAATGTAGAGGAGGCGTCAGCCCATAAAAGGAAAGAAAGTGTTGTTACTGGAGAATCTAAACTTAAGCAGAGAAGGGGACTGGGATATATAAGGGGAATAATGAAACTTAGGCAACAATCAAGAAAATTGTAACCTCATAGTACTCGACCAATGAGGAACTCGGGGAGGGACTTGTGTGCTAGGAGATAAGTTACCTGCTGTAACTGCCCAGGTGTGCCTGCTTACCAGACACCTGGTCTTGCAAGACCACCATTAAAAGTCTCACTCCTCTGTTCTTCACATTTCTGAGTCTATTCTTTGGGTTTGGATGAGTGAATGTGTGTTTCTCACAAACCCGGGGTCCTTTCTGGGATCTCTGTGCCTGCATGAGTGGGACTCCGGCAGAGAGGGGAGACTGTCCCACCCGATTTAGGTGGCCCACTCTGTCCTGGTGTCCCAGCTCCCCACAGAGGCCACAGACAAACCCAAGACTGTTATTCAAGAGGCAACATAGGTGATACAGGGAGAAAAGCAGGCACCGCAGCAACCAGGCAACCTCGTGCATGAGCCAAGGTGGGAAAATTAAACCATAAGTATTTCGTTGGTGGCTGGGCATTTTCAGAGGTCGAGTGTGTGTGACTGAGACATATCCTAGATACCATGCAAGTGTGGAGTCCCACAATCCCAGTTTTGTTCTCTTGTGAGGGAAATGGCCAAAGGTCGAATTGATTCTTCAGGTGTGCAAGAAACCTCCAGTGGGGAGGGTTGAATAGATGGGAAAAACCTCAGACACAGAGACTGACCAAAAATGGGAAACAGAAATTCTAGGCCTTGAGGACAAAGGAAAGAGGGAGCCAAAAATACTCCCTCTGATATTTCCCCAGAGAGTCCTTTGGGGAGAATGCTGCAGGTTTGGAGAGACAACCCTCCAACCAGGGACAAGGCAAAAGCAAAGATGATAAACTATTGTTTTATCTGGCCCAAAGACCATTCGTAAGCCTTCAGTCTTTTGGCCTAAGTTTGGCTCAGATAAAGATTGCGTGTGCCAAGCTTTAATCCTCTATGTGAATGATAAAACCTCATCCTCATAAGAAGAGATAGGTTACACTCTCTGCTGGATCAAGGAGTTAGCTCCCATGTTCCCTCTCAAAGAAGAAGAAAGAGAGCCTAGTAGAAATCCCTTGCCCAGTGAAAAGCCCTGGGTCCCCTCCATGCAAATCACCAAACAGGGGACAGGAAGACCAAGAGCAAGGGGCAGCAGGAGGGCTAAAGGAAGAAAGACCTGGAGACCAAGGGGGAGGCAAACCAACTGCTCCTTTAAATCCTTATCCAAATTTAAGAAAAGAATTAGAACAGTGTAAGAGGGGTATTGAATAGTCATCATTAAAAAAATCAAAAAATAATAGATGTTGGCATGGATGTGGTGAAAACAGAACACTTCTACACTGCTAGTGGGAATGTAAACTTGCATGACCACTGTGGAAAACAGTGTGGAAATTCCTTAAAGAACTAAAAGTAGAACTACCATTTGATCCAGCAATCTCACTACTGGGTATCTATGCAGAGGGAAAAAAGGCATTATAAGATACTGCAAACGAATGTTTATAGCATCACAATTTGCAGTTGCAAAAACAGGGAACCAACCCAAATGCTCATCAATCGACGAGTGGATAAAAAACTGTGGGATACACACACACACACACACACACACACACACACACACACACACACACACATAGGTATATATGATAGAATACTACTCAGCCATAAAAAGGAATAAATTAATGTCATTCACAGTGACCTGGATGAGATTGGAGACTACTCTTCTAAGTGAAGTAACCCAGGAATGATAAACCAAACATCATATGCTCTCACTGATAAGTGGGAGCCAAGCTATGAGGATGCAAAGGCATAAGAATGACACAATGGATTTTGGGGACTCAGGAGGAAAGCATGAGAAGGGAGTGAGGGATAAAAGACTACAAATAGGGTGCAGGGTATACTGCTTGAGTGATGGGTGCACCAAAATCTAACAAATCACCACTAAAGAACTTACTCATGTACCAAACACTACCTGTTCCCCATAAACTATAGACTTAAATATATATCATATATATGTTTATATTTGATATATATCAAATATATATGATATCAATATATATGATATATATTTATATATATGATATAAATATATATCAAATATAAACATATATATGATATATATTTAATCATATATATCACATATATATTTATCATATATATATTTGACATATATATCAAGTATAAACATATATATGATCTATATTTAATTCTATAGTTTATATATATAATTCTATAGTTTATATATATATGACCAAATCTAAATGCCCAGCAACTAACAAATGGATAAAGAAAATGTGATATATAGAGAACATGGAATACTATTCAGCCATAAAAGGGAACAAGATAATGGCATTTGCAACAACCTGGATGGAGCTGGAGACTATTATTCTAAGCGAGCAACTCAGAAATGGAAAACCAAATATTGCATGTTCTCACTTATTGGTGAGAGCTAAGCTATGAGGATGCAACAATACAAGAATGAGGTAATGGACTCTGGGGATCTGGAGGAAATGATGGGAGGCGGTGAGGAGTAAGAGACTACACATTGGGTATAGTGTACACTGCTCAGGTGATGGGTGGTCCAAAATCTCAGAAATCACCACTAAGGAACTTACCCATGTAACCAAAAACCACCTGTTCCCCAAAATTATTGAAATAAAAAATAAATGTAAAAAAAATATATATATATGCAAATAAATTGCATGATAATTCCATTACTTTGAAACTCTGATACGTTTAACTTTATCCTTCACATTGTGAAAAAATTTCCTTATCTGAAATTTTTGCTGTTGATAGAACTGGTGTCTTTCTATAGTCACAAAAATGGTTCTTAGTAGAATATTACCATGAATATACTATATGCAAAATTAATTTTCAAGTAATCAGAGTGCAATACACATGCTTAATTTTTTATTCTTAATTCTTAATATGAGACTAATTTTGAGACTTGGGATTGAGATATCCTTCCATATATGCATCATCTTTGGCCTGACAATTTCATATTTACCCTTAAGCTTAGCTTAAGCTTTACTTCTTCTGGGACATCTTCTGTAATCACTTCATTCCTTGTGCCCAGAGGAAAGTCAGAACGTTTCCTCTTCATATCTTCACAGCATCTTCTAATTCTTCTAGTTGCCTTTATTAGAGCCTTCATAACTTGTATGGTACTTGTTTGTTTACCTGTGTATCTACATGACAAGTTGGATTTCTTTTGGAAAATTATGCTTTCTTTTATTCATCTTTTATCTGCAGTATCTGGCATAAGTAAATAATGAATAGAATATGTAAATAAACAGAACACTGATTCGGTAAGTACCAGCAGAACTTGCAATTCGCAATGATTGAGGACAACCTAAGGTTTAACAGACCCAGATTTAAAATTGCTGCTGACATTTGATAACTTTGATGTCTCTAAACCCCACATACAACTTTGGGAAAGGGAGATAATACATTTGTGAGACAGCCTTTACAAAAGGTTGTGAAAATTAGGAAATAAACAGAAAGCTAAATGAGTACCATGTCAAGCACACAGTATGCCATACAGAAAGGATTTGGTGGGTTTTTTTGGGGGGAGGGGTTACTATTGTTATTCTTTTCTTAGACATAAATGAGGCTGAGATATGAAATCACTCAATCAATACTTATTATATTTCTACTATGTCTCAGAAGTAGGCGTCATGTTTGAAAAGGATGCAGAAAGTCAAAGCCTAGAACAAGTTGGCAGTCAAAGGAGATTAAGTCACAGAAGAAACTGCAATCTGAGAAAGCAGGTTAGCTAAAGAGTGAGAAGGGTGAAAGTGGGAAAATGAAATTTGGGCCCAGAGTAATACAGGATTCAGGTGACACACTGGGTAGTGATTGTTCGCTTGCTTGCCTGGATATTTTTAACCACAGATGTTGGTTGGGATTTGTGAGAACATGTCTACATACTACACATTCATTTAAAAATGTTAAAATGGAACAATATATATGGGTTTATTTTCTTAATCCAAATAAAATGTTTGAATATGTTCAACCCACCTTTCCAGTGCTCAGAATCCCTTATCAGTCCATTAGTCAACAAAATAGGCTGAGCACAGTGGTGCACACCTGCTTTGAGAGGCCAAGGCAGGAGAAGAGTTTGAGCCCAGGAGTTGAAGCCCAGCCAGGGCAACATAGTGAGACTTCATCTCTACAAAAAGTTTTTAAAAATTAGCCAGGCATAGTGGTGCATGCCTATAGTCCCAGCTACTTGGTAGGCAGAGGTGGGAGGATCACTTGAGCCTCAGAGTTTGAGGCTGTAGGGAGCCATGATCATGCCACTGCACTCCAGCCTGGGCAAAAGAGCAAAATCCTGCCTTAAAAAATAAAAAGTAATTTAAAAATTAAAAAAAAGTATTAATTGCCTAATATATCCTCAGCCCATGCTGGTGCTCTAGAAGTCTAATAGACACCACTGGAGTCTTTCATGTGATCGGGTGGGTAAGACCACTTTACCCATGAAGCAGACATCAAAGGTCTAAATTTGACAGTAGAATTTCAATTTTTGCTATTATTTTCTAAACAGCTTGAGTTAGAACCTTTCTTAAATGCATAGAACAGTTTCCTGCCTTCATAAACAGAAAATATTTAACATAAGTAGAATGTTTCCTAATAATCAGATTATCAACATCTTTCACTGTTCCCTGATATAATTATGGTTCTCAGGTTTTTTGATGGTGGAAACAAAACTTACTCATTTTAATTTTTAAAGATATATAGATATTGAAAAAAGTTTAAAGAATAAATAATATCTTCCATTATATTAAAGATCCCTAGGGTGCTAGGGAGCTTTCTGAGCTCTGGAATCTTTCTTTCTTTTTCTTTTTCTCTTTCTTTCTTTATTTCTTCTTTCCTTCCTTTCTTTTCTTTCTTTCTTTCTTTCTCTTTCTTTCTTTCTTTCTTTCTTTCTTTCTTTCTTTCTTTCTTTCTTTCTTTCTTTCTTTCTTTCTTTCTTTCTTTCTTTTCTTTCCTTTTGTCTTTCTCTCCCTCCTTCCTTCCTTCCCTCCCTCCCTCCCTCCCTCTCTCCTTCTCTTTCTCTCTTTCTTTTTCTTTCTTTCTCTCTTTCTTTCTCTTTTGCTTTCTAGATGTCAGCTCTAGTTTTACAGTATGTGTCAATTTATCTTTCATCCAAGTCCCTTTTCCAAGTTTTGATTCTAATTTTTTGCACACTAGGAGGCTAGACAAATGCGTTTATTAAAATTCTGCCCAAATTAGGAATGAAAGGTTCATACATTTCTACCAAGTAGCATTTATAAACATTAGGTTATTGATGCTATTTTGAGTGTCAGAGTTTTTTTTTTTTTCTTTTGGTTTCTTATTATTTGGTTTCCAATATTTGAGATTGTCAGATAAATTTCATGACTGAAAGTGACATGTATACAATTAAAGTGTATGAGTAAGTGCAACACTATTTGGTATAAGCTCTGCAATTCACTGGATTCCAAAAATAGAACGATCTTTGAAGTCTGCATGGAGAGGGAAAATATTCAGAGTCAACAGTTATTACTCTCTATTACATTTCCTTTATTTTTCTAGGTACTAGAGAAAGCCTGAATACATGCTTAATGAAAAGAAATACATACAGTATAAAATTTTAGGGAGACTGGACTGCATGTACAAAGGCACAGATTCAAGGAAGGAAAAATTTGGTGAACTTAAGCAATGGCAAGAAATTTGGTTTGATTAAATTGAGGTTACATGTAGGGCGAAAGAAGTTAGGGGAAGACATAAGATGATGGAGGTAGCATGGAATAAAATGGCCAAGGACACAGAATACCCTGTTTGATTATAGGTGTTATTCATCAGAGCAATTGCTTTTAACTATTGGTGTTCTCCAAAATCACCTGATGAGTTTGTTAGAAATAGTACCTGTTATTTTGCTATGAATTCTCCATTGTAAGAACCACTGCTTTAGAGAATAAGAAGTCAGTTAAGGTTTAAGAGCAAGAGACTGATGTAATTAAAGCTTTGCTTCTTTGTTTGCCTTAGGAAAATAACTGGCTAGGAATGTGGCTCACACCTGTAACCCCAGCACTTTGGGAGGCCAAGAAAGGAGGATTGCTGGAGCCCACGAGTTTGAGACCGGCCTGGACAACACAGTGAGACTCCATTTCTAAATAAATAAATAAAAATACAAATTAGGGTGTGGTTTTGCACTTCTGTAGTCCCACGTACCTGGGAGGATGAGCCCAGGAAGTTGAGGCTGCAGTGAGCCATGACAGTGACACTGCACTCCAGGTTGGGGGACAGAGCAAGCCCTTCTCTCAACTCCTACCCCACCGCACCCCCCAAAAAGAGAAAATAACTGAAGTATAATGGAAAAGAGAAAAACGGAGGAAAAGTAATTTAGTAGTAGGTATGCAAAAGCAATCACATCTACAGAAGGACGAACTACTAAACTTTGACCTGATTAAATAGGCTGAAGTATACATAAGATAGAAGAAGAAAGTGTAACTTAAAATTTTAAGAAATAAATGCCTAAGAAATGACCAGATAATGAAATTTGAATTACCTCTTGTGTATGAGTGTTACCTCTAAAGTACAATGTTTTTATTATCTATTATATAAACTATATAAGTTTTGTTACTAACTGATATTTGAGGTTAGTACAGGTGATGAAAAAATAAAATAATGGAATTTTTAATTATCAAAGTAATCCACTTAATTTTTAAAATTACAAAGTTTCAAAACCTAAACAAAATTTCCTGTGAACTTATTAAAAAGGTAGAAAAGTTACAGTTTTGAAAAAAATTTGCAATTCTCCCGAGGGAGAAATGCAAACCCTCTTCCAGTGTTCCACAATTCACTGCTAGAACTGACAGCAGACATCAGAGAAAACAAGTACTATATTTCTTTCCATGTCAAGAAGTTACCTATTATTATCTTATTCATGAATTCCTTCAGCTGCAATTTTTTAAGGAGCTACTATATGCTAGATATTTCACTAAGTGCACAGATTCAGTGTGCACAAAACTAGGTATATGTCCTATCCTCCAGAGTTTGCTCTCCCCGGCTAGAGAGGTAATTAAAGGGAGAGAAACTGTGGTTAAAGGCTAAGAAGAGGAGCTTACCAACAACTGGCCTAGTCAAACTGATATAATGTCTTGGTATTCTAAATATCCAGTAAGAAGAAAGAAGACACATTTATAAATGAGTGGCATGTTCATATCAAAGGGAAAATAAAGTATTTGCAAAGAATTTGAAATTGGAAATCCTTCACGTGAATATATCGTGGTTCTTCCACTGTTTAGTTACATAACATTAACAACATACTTAACTCTCATATTTACTTATGTGTAAAGTGAGTACAAATACAAAATTTCAAAAAAGACTGCCAGCCTATAGCAGATAGATAAAATGAAATAAGTACATGAAATAAAGTGGAACATAAATAAAGTGTGGAATAAAGTATATGAAATTATTTTGTAAATTCTAAAGGACTCTGGGGATATTATATGACATAAACAGAGTACCATATGAAGAACCACTTAAGCTCTATTTGAGCTTAGTCTACGAATACTCATTAGTAATGATCTGTTTGAAATGTTTATTAGAACAAGAAATACAGGTCTGTAAATTGCCTATCGTTTTGGGTCTAAGGTATAAGACTAAAATTATCAATTGTTAAAAGACTAACGTCTGCCAAATGGCTGTACTTTTAGAGCTGATTTTTTGGTTGTTGTTAAAATTTATCCTATCTGTTAACTTGTCACTGGACAATTTTAAAGAACTATGTAGTTTAAAGTTTCTATCCAAATAAACCTATCTTTAATGCCGTTGCATCTCCGTACATTAAGTTATGGAGATAAACTCTGGTTTCCCAAAAATGTTTCTTAACTAAAACAAAAATCCTCAGGCTTTCCAACTTTCATAAAGTGGGTCAAAATTAAATGTCAAGAGTGAGATGTTTCCTTAATGTTTCCTTAAATGAACTGTTGACAAGTCTTTGGAACATTGCAGTATTAAATTTGGCTTCCCTCACAATAAGACTTCTTCTGTACAGATTGTTAAATCTAGTCACCACATAACCATAGATCCAGAATTTTCATTTTTGTTCCAAAATGTCACTGGAAGGGATTTTGCCCTTGCAAACTGCATAAAATTTACAGTAGAAGATTTGTAAAAGCAGAATGCTGAAATAGATCTGCTTTGATTCCTTGGTAAAGAGAAAAGAAGGGCAAGAAGCTTCAGCTTCTATTTACCCTGGCATTAACTCAAGATAAGCCTTAAAATTACTTTTTGGTGTACAAACAGTGTGGTTTCCCCATCAAAAGGTTATTTGTTATAAAAGAGCTTTATTCTGTAAGATATTGGGTACATTCACTTTTTAATTAGAGCTGCCAAACTCTGGGCCAGTGTGAGGTCAAAATCATGTTTATGGTGCTCTTTTTTCTAATTATAAAAGTAAAAATAAAACAATAGGACCAATTATTCCCCCAAGAGGATTCTCTCAAGTTAACTGCACCATGAAAAAATTAACCATAAACAGATGTCCTGATTTTGCCCTTTTTAAAAAAACAATGTCTAGAAAGCTTTTTCAAACACTACAATGCTGTACAAAGAGACCGTTCAGGGTAAAAATGGAATTGTGTTGTTATTATTCTTTATATTTATTTGCCACAGAATGAATGAATGAATGAAGGAAGGAAGGAAGGAATGAATAACTAAATGAGATTTCACATGAGCCAGATTGTTTTATTTTCTCTTGCCCTGACAAATGGCCAGGCAACAAAAAAACAGAAGCAATCAAATACAAATGTTAGGCTGCTTCAGTGCTTTTTGCTGAGAGTTGTGGAGCAATATTAAGAAGAGAGTGATTCTGCATGAGAGTTTTTACCACTTAAGTCTTAATAATGAAACATTTATAGTCGACGCAAGATATAAAATCAATATATATGTTTCCACTACAGATTTTTGTTTTCCTAGTCTGCATACCTATTTTTTAATTTCTTACTTCATAGGAGAGGGTGAACAGATCCTAATATAAAGTAGTTATTGCTCAACTTTGAGTCTCAAATTTACCTTTTTGGATACACACTTTCATTAAAAAAATGAAAATTTTGAACACTGGTCAATGTTGAAGGAGGAAATCATCTTGCAGTTCACAAACCTTCCCACTGCAAAGCCAGAGCAAAGGTTAAGGGTCTCAGCATAGGGTTTTCCTGTAGAAGTCACAATAAGCAGTAAAAAACATCAGTGTAATTCACAGGAAAAAGACCAAGCTTTGACATTGGGACGGGGCTGGAAAGATTTGGAGAAGAGGAAAACCGTGAGACAGAAACAACTTCCCTTTTACTCAACCACTCAGGTCAACTCTGAAAGAGGAGCTAGGATGTTCTGAGAAGAAGTGATAGAACACAGGGAGGAGGTTTGGAAAGCACAGAGAAGACTATACCATAGGAAACAGTGTAGCATCAGGGTTCTGCTGAAACAGAGCATGAGTGGAGGTTTCAAGTCATGAAGCAGTGTGGACCAGTGCCTGTGACCTCTGTGGTACACACAGGGGCTTTTGATGGCTGAGAGGAGGATACAGAAGTGATGAAAAGCTGGTTTTCAAAGTGGCAGTATTGCAGTACACCCAGCGACACAAAGTCCCCAGGGACATCTCCATGGAGATAGCATGGACTCAGAAAATGGTGGGCAAAACAAAGGTCTTTTCCTCCCCACCACGAGGTTAGAGACTCTTCGCCCTGCATAGATATCATACCTCCCGGGAAAGAAAAGGGGAACAGAAAACTCTTCTTGATGAGAAGTTTGACATGATTATCTAAAAGACACAAACGACTGGAGTAAGTGTTGGCTTATCAAGATTGGAGTTTTATTTTCCTTTTCTATTTTATCTTCTTAGTCACTGAGAAACGGTGCTTGAGATGAAGATGTTATCAATTCTAGAAAATACATCATGCCACAGGTTAGACATATCTGAGTTGTAGTGGGTAAATTCTGGGTGTATAAAGTGGCATTGCCTAGACATTCCAAAGCACTCCACCAAGCTCTGTTTCCAGACTTTGCTGTGGGACTGTAGCAAGATGATATTCACTTTCCCATGTTTAAATTGAATTTTTGGAAGAAAAAGGAAACTTGTTTATTCTGAGTAAAATCTCATAGTTGTGAGCTTACACAACTATACTTTCCCACAAAAGAAAGAATAAAGGCCAATTATAATCATTTTAGTATCATTGGTTATGATTTTAAATACAATTTTATAAAAATGCAAAGCTATACTCAAAGCCATGTATCCAAAACAAACTATAGTTTGGAAAAATTATAACATATTGAATGCTATTTTTGGAAAATAACATTATCTAAATTGTACTAAATTAATATACATTATACAAATATTTCTAAGTATTTATTACATTGAATGGTAATACTTGATAGAGTTCAATTCTCTCATTTTAGTGATTTTCTTTTTCTTTTCTTTTTTTTTTTTTTTTTGAGACAGTCTCACTCTGTCGCCCAGGCTAGAGTGCAGTGGCGTGATCCTGGCTCAATGCAACCTCTGCCTCAGTGGTTCAAGCAGTTCTCATGCCTCAGACTCCTGTGTAGCTGGGACTATAGGTACACACCATCATGCCCGGCTCATTTTTATATTTTAGTAGAGATGGGGGTTTCACCATGTTGACCAGGCTGGTCTTGAACTCCTGATCCACGTGCCTTGGCCACCCAAAGTGCTGGGATTACAAGTGAGAGCCACCGTGGCTGGCCTTATTTTACTTATTTTCTATGGTAGTATAAAGCTAATTTTTTAAAATTGTATTTTAGAGAAAAATATATTGTTAAAATTTAATCATGAAGAAACGTTTTAGACTTTCTCCTATTTTGCCTCCTTTTCCTATGAATGTGCTGAAGGAATGAAAGCAGAATACAGAGGTTCATATTTGTGGACATACAGAATAATAGACACTGGAGACTTGAAAATGTGGAAGGTGCAAGTGGTTACAGGATGTAAAATTACCTAATGAGTACAACATGCACTATTCAGGTATTGGTTACACTGAAAGGCCAGGCTTCACCACTGTGCTATTGCTTCACAAATCCACATAACAGACTTGGACTTATACCACCAAAATTGCAAAAATAGAAAATATATAACAAATAAGAAAAAAGCAAAAATGTCTATGTCTGGATAAATATAATTTCATGAATAATTCAAAGAAGTTAACATCTTGTATTTTATTTATATAATAGTTTTACAGGTAGTTTTGATATACTTTTCCAAAGCTGAATTGAATTATCTGGATAATGCACTTGGACTTGACTTTGATAGTGAAAATAAGCCCAAAAAAGAGGGTCAATGCACATCCTTTAAATCTTAGTTACCTAATCCATTAAATTAGGAGTTTGGACCAAATTATAGCTAAATATTTAATGTTCTAAAGTTCCCTTATTTGGGGATTCTTTAAAATTCATCTATATTAGTCTTCATTACTTACACTAAATCATAAGAAACAGTTACACACTAACATTTGTCATAACATTTATATCTGTTATATTATTATACCTCAGCTGTTTCGAAATTCAATCAAAATTATGTAAGGAATTGCTTAAATTTTTAGTTCTACAGAGGGGGGAGAAAAATACTAAACAAACTTCACTATCAAGAAAGGGCTCATGTAGCCATCTGGTGGCTACTAAGGGAAATACATTTGAATCTTTCCATCAATAGTGAAAATTGTTATACAGTATTTAACATAAAAGAAATCATTCTTATACTGATTTAATATTCACATGATTCTAAAAATTACCTAAAACATTTTAATTTCTTATAAATGTAGATTTACTTCTATATTTTTCTTTAAGGCATAATACTTTTCTCATTCTATTATATACTAATTACTAGAAAATATACATCATTGTTGCTATTAATTATAAATTATGCCATCCTCACACATTTGATATGATAGCTCCTTTAAAATATAATCTCCAAATGGACTAAACAAAAAACATTGAATAATTATTGGTGAGCTTTTTATAAATACCCATATATTACTTATATTTGCATATAGGACCTTTCAAACAATATGCATATATTAATACATATACACTGACAAGTGTCAGGCTCCATAATCATATAAAAAGGTATAGATCAGGTTTTGAAAAATACGTAAAGATATATACAAGTGGTAATATATAAACATATCCTAACATTGTTAAACTTGACTAAAGTACAAAAACATCAAAGATCATATGTTGTTTAAAGAAAGTTAATTGCAAGAGAAAAATCTACCTGTATAGATTTACCTACACATTGCTGTTACCTATGTAATGCATTACCTGTGTGATGCTTTCAGATATTATTGCTCATTTAGAAAATTTTACGAATATTCTGAATGTCTTTAAAAAAAACGAACATTTTTTTTCAATGTAGCTATTCCCAAGCAATAAAATAAAAGCTAGTTTATAATTTAATATGACCATGGTAAAATAAAAAAATTATTATGAATATTAGTAGTGAAGTTATGTAAATAGAGGCAAAATAATGTGCAATTTTATGAGAGAAATATTTTGCCATATATCTATGTTTAAAAAAATAAAGAAAATAAATCAACAACTAATAAAAAAATTCATGTGCTATATTTTTTCCCAAAAGGCAATGATACTCTTAATATAGTAAAATATAACAGTTACTAAAAAATGCAAGTTTATGAGATTAGCAGTGTATTTGCATAACAATATTATTATTACTATTTTACTAGGCATTTGTGGCATCATTGTATATTATATGTAATAAAATGTTTATTTAAATGTGTGAAGGCTCAAGTACAAATATTGTTCAGAAAAAAACCTTGCTCCGAATTGATTTTCAAATGTGTAATTTTTTCTTCTATGTAATTTTATTGCTAACTTTATGAATAGTGAGTTTTTCAGTCAATAAAATGTATAGAAACAATACACAAAGTTTTAGTGAGGTGATGATGGCAATTTAAAAGTCCATGAATCTGATAACAAAGGAAACCAAAGAAAAAATTAAAATGCTTAACAACACTAAATTTTCAATTTCAACATTTCAATCTAGAAATGTCAATGTGAATAATAAGTTCTCATTTAAACTGGTGATTTTTATAATCATTCTGTAGATATAATACAGGGAAGATGATCAAGACTGGCTTCTTCAATTCCTGACTTCAAGTACAATTCCGTCCTGCTCAAGCCAAAAACAAAACAAACAGAAAACCACAACTGAAAACATCAAATGTTAAAGATACAAAAGAATAAGCAAATATGCTTAAATCATATGTAACAAACAATTATTTATCACCTACACCCATCTAAGATTTTTGTCCAGAATATTGGTGTGAATGTTCTATACCAAGGGTTTTAATACTATTAAACCCTTTAATACTATTTTCAGAACCATTTTTGTTGGCTTGTATTTTAATGAATGAATAAGAGTACTGATTCCAGAGGCACATATTTTTGGTCTAAATGTCAACTCTACTGGTTAATAAATATCCCTTGTTGAAAATAATAAAAGAACATTAGTATTATAATAATTATTTTTATTGTAAGATTAGAGAATTGATTGCATATGTATTCATTATATATAAGTGGGTAATTATTAAGTGAACAATCAAATAGCTACCACATAGGTCAAGAGATAGTGTTTTGTCTATAACCAAAACTTCACCATTTGACCCTTTTATATTGCTTTTTTTTTAATAGTCTTGCTTTTTTTGATAGTTTTACTACATTAGCATAAACACTTCACAATATATTTTAAGTTTTTCTGGCTTTGATTTCCATATAAATGAAATCATACCATATTCATTCATTTATATCTTGATTCTTTCAACATTATGTTTGTGAGATATACTCATGTTGTGAGCAGCTGCAGTGAGTTCATTTTCATAGCTGTAGAGAGTTTAAATATATATATATACATATATATATACTTTCATCAAATGTATACAGCTGTGAATATATATATATATATATACAGCTATGAATACACACACACGTATATATGTATTTTTCTATTCTAGTATCAATGGGTATTTGCATAATAGTTTAGAACTATTACAAACAAAATCACTATAAAGATTCTTGTACATGCAACCTGGAGAAAATGTGCAAGACTATTTCTAGAGCATGATTCTAGGAGTGTAATCGCTAGGTTCACTATACTTGTATCTTCAATTCTACAGCTGAGCTTTTTTCTCAAACTAGTTGCTCCAATATGTAGCCCCATCTTCTTATTGGCAGAGAGTTTCCTTTACTAAGCACACTTCCCAAAATATGTTATTGTCAGACTTTTCAAGTTTTGCCTAATAGTAGGTTTTCTAATGGCATCACATTTTGGTTAAATTTCACAATTCCTGGACCACAAATAGGATTGATCATCTTTTTACTTCCTTGTTGGCCATTTATATTGTCTCTTTTATAGAGGCTAGGCATGGTGGTGCATTTCTGTAATACCAGCACTTTGGAAGGCTAAGCCAGAGGATCGCTTGAGCCCAGTAGTTCAAGACCAGCTTGGGCAACATGATGAGACCCTGTCTCTACAAAAAATTAAAAATTAGCTGTGCATGGTGGTGTCCACTTGCAGTCCCCATTATTTTGAGGCTCAGATTGAAGCATGGCTTGCTCCCAAGAGGTCTAGGCTGCAGTGAACTACGATCCTGCTACTGTACTCTAGCCTCAGTGGAAGAGCAAGACCCTGTCTCAAAATAAATAAAGAAAAAATAAATATCGTTACTTCAACTTGACTTTTGAATACCTGCTGTATCAAATTTTAGAGAACAGGTTTCTCTCTTTTAAAACTTTTAAGATGTTGTGTCACTGTCTTCTAGCTTGCCTTGTATTTGAGAAAAAAATTATTGTTGCTTATGTAATATGTCTTCTCCCCACCTTTCTTGGAGCATTTTAAATATTTTCTAAAGATTTTAAAATATCTCTTTCTTTATTCTTATTTTATTTTATTTCTGTGAGACAGAGTCTCACTCTGTCGCCCAAGCTGGAGTGCAGTAGTGTAATCTCGGCTCACTGCAACCTTCACCTCCTGGGTTCAAGCAGTTAAAAAATTTTTTTTGTCTTTCTTGATTGTTTAGCAATGTGACTGTAATATGGAGAGCTGTGATTTTCTTTGTATTCATTCTGGTTGAGATTCACTGAGATCCATGAACCTGTATATTTATGCTTTTTTATAAAAATTATAAAATCAGATGGGCACAATGGCTCATACCTGTAATCCCAGCACTTTGGGAGGCCGGCGTGTGGATCAGTTGAGGTCAGGAGTTTGAGATCAGCCTGGTCAATACGGTGAAATCCCATCTCTATTAAAAACACAAAAAATGAGCCAGGCATGGTGGCAGACACCTGTAATCCCAGCTACTCAGGAGGCTGAGACAGGAGAATCACTTGACCCTGGGAGGTGAAGGTTGCAGTGAGCCAAGATTGTGCCATTGCACTCCAGCCTGGGTGACAGAGTCAGACTCCATCTTAAAAAACAGAAATTGTAAAATCCCTCACAATTATTTTTTTCCGTTCCTTCCCCCTACACCTTTCTAAAATTTCAGTTATAGGAATATTAGACCACTTCATAAAATCTTACAGGTGCTGATGCTTTGCTCATTATTTTCACTCATTTTTCTTTGTCTGCTGCAATTTAGATAATTACTGTGACTCTATTTTAATTTCATTTAACCATTGTGTAGTATTCAATCTTTTATTAAACCCAATGAATAGATGTTTGATTTCAGGCCATATATATGTGTGTGTATATATACGCATATACGTAATATACATATGCACTTGTATATATGTATTTATACATATACATGTATACATATATGTATGCAAATTTGCTTTCAGAATTTCCACTTCTATATTTGACTACCTCATCCTTTCACTCACTATATCCACCTTTTTCTCTAAATTCCTTTAAATATCTATAATAGTCATTTTAAACAATTTAATTTAAATCTTGTTTTTTCCTTATTCATGAGCCACATATTCCTTTTTCTTTGCTGTTTGATTACTTTTAATTGGATACTAGACCTTGTGTACAGAAGAACAGTGGAGTATAAAATATAAATTTGTTTTATTTAGTTTTATTTTTCGCAAAGTGCAAGCCTTTTCCTCTATCTGACAATGAATAAAAAGACTAATTATTTAGATAATTTCTGAAGTTGAATTGAGCTAAAGATGTATCTTTAAATTCACTTGAGTTTGATCATGATCAGGGGCATTCCCAATCTCCCACATTGCAACCATTTTTATTATGCCTGTATTTGAGATGGAAATTGTTTGGATTTCAATTTCAGATATTCTTGAACCAAGAGTTGGGATTTACACAACTAAATGTAGTTTTATTGTGATTTCTTCCCACTTGTCTCTCAAATCAAAATTTTTTTCCAGAGAGAATGCAAAATTCAAGCTTGTATTGATTGGAGCCAAAAGAGAATTGTCAGGTAGAACAATTTGTTTTGGATTCAAGGCCCTAGTTACCAAACTGAACTGGATTTGTTTGCTCACATGCATTGGAAAACCAAATACCAAAGCACCAGGTTTTCATAGAGAGAAAGGTTTATTGTGAGTCAGCTGGCAAGAGGATAGGAGGCAATGCTGAAATCTGTCTCTCTGAGCTGGAGGCTGGGGCATGTTTTATAGGCAGAGGGCGGTAAGACACGATCCGATTGGATCTTGCAATGAAGTGATGTTGGGAAGTGTGATCTTGTTGGATCTCACCGTGGGGTGATGCCCGGGCTTAGTCTGTTTAGATCACGGATCATGCTATGTGGTGTCAGTTTCTTAGTTTGGCCCTGTTTCTTGGTCCAAGCACTTAACTTCCTCCTATCGTTGCACATTTGGTTTATCAAGGCATACTTAGGTGACATCACTTGCAACTTGGGGTCCATGGCAAATGAAAAACAACTCATTATTTTATTACCCAAAGTAGAACCAGATTGGGCTAGTTCTATCATTGCACTCTTTCTGGTTCTATTTCAGCTCTTCAGCCTACGCTGTTGTTTAAGGCTTAGCTGATTTCTTCTATTCTCGGAAGAGTTTCTCCTATGTCAGGCTTTTTCTCTGCCCACGCCTATCTAGACTAGACACCCAACCTTAGTAATGGAAGCCGACACCATGGTTGTCTGCTCACCTATGGAAAGCTTGTTTCCCTCTAGAATTCAGTTTATTTAGCCTCTTTGTATCCACTGTTCTCTGCTAATTGTGATTTTTTTCTTTGCAAAAAAATATGTATATTTTAGAGACAGGGCCTGGCCCTGTTACCCAGGTCAGAGTGCAGTGGCACAGTCATGGCTCACTGCAGCCTCAAGTTCCTAAACTTAAGCAATCTTTCTGCCGCATCCTCTTGAGTAGCTGTGACTACAGGCATGTGTCACCACACCTGGCCAATTTTTGTATTTTATTTTATTTTTTGTAGAGAGAGGGTATTTCTGTGTTGCCCAATCTGGTCTCAAACTCCTGGCTTCAAGTGATCCTCCCACCTCAGCTTCCCAAATAGCTGGGATTATAGGCCTAAGCCACCATGCCTGACCAAAATTGTGATTTTTATTTTGACTGTATTTTTCTTGTTGCCATGGATATTTCTACATTTTTAGAGGCATGGCATTTATCTGTGATCATATTAGACACAACATAATGTTAATCCAAGAAAGTGAGGCACAATAAAAATTCGGAGAATTCCATCTCTCAAAAGATTTAAAGAATAAATATGCTTAACACAACTGATATTTCCAAGTGTTTGTGCCTATCTTTCCATCAGTGCACAAATACTTCACTGAATTACTGCAGCTTTAGGGTAAGTATTGATCACTGTTAGGGCAAGTTCCCTCTCTTTATTTTTCTTGAAGAGTGTAATGGTTTTTCTTGGTTTTTTGGCTCTTTATCAAAACACACATTTCTTCAACTTGGGAGTAGAACTGATGACATTATAGAGAGACAGGAGCAAGCACACTGAGTTCCCTCACCATGTGATGTCCTGTGCTGCCTTGAGACTTCGAAGGCTCTCACCCAATACAGTCCCTCATCCTTGAACTTTTCAGCTTCCATAATTGTAAGAAATAAATTTATTTTCTTTATAAATTATCTAGTTTCAGGTATTCTTTTATAAGCAACAGAAAATGGACTAATACTGCATGGAAACTTGTCTGAGTTTCTATCTTAACAGTTTCTGATTCAAGACGAAAGAGCTATATTTTCCCTCCACTGTAGAAATTCGAGGAGGGACTCTGATTGTCCCAGTTTGGATCAAATATTCACCTTCTGGGCACTATGACCCAAGGTATAGAAACTAATTATTATCTCAGCCCAAGATGTGTCCCTCCATTTGGATGGAGAGTGGGATAGACTGGGACAGAGTACTCTGACTGGCCACACATTATAAACTACTAAAAACCACAGGGTGAGGCAAAGTAGGTCTTAAAGGTTATGTGGGGGGTGAGGCGAGTTGGAAGTGGGAATGTTCTGATGTTACCCAGAAAATGAGAGGAAGGCTGGGCAGATGAAAGCAACGACAAGTTCCTGGCAAGCAGAAACTGTAGTTTTTTAGTGTCTTCCTCTCCCACTATCCCTCATTTCTCCTCTGAACAGAGAGAGTGGTTTCTGAGGTAAACTGATCACAGTAAATATCCATGGACTAAATTTATGGATCAAAGCTACAGAGTTTTAAAATACATTCATAAGAAACTTTGCTTTGCAACTATGTATGGGTCAAAATAATGCTTTTTTTTTTTTTTTTAACATTGGTGAGATAAGTACCAGCATCAAAAAATTAGAGAAAGATAGAAGGTTTAGAGAGCAGGGTAAAGATGTTGAATGTGGAATAAAGATTTACATCAAACAGTACTCAAGAACAAATACATTTATTTTAGTGGAAGAGAATTGTAATTACTTTTCTTCTTTCTGTCTCTCCAAATCTTATCCATAATTCCAGGCATGACTTATGCACCTTCTTTTCAATCTTGACATCTTGGAATTCCAACCTTCATCAACCTCTCTGTTCAGTAATCCCACTCTGTTTATAACATGTTTTGCAATGCCACAAAGTATAAATTGGATCATTTATTTGAAATCACAGAATAATGAGATGTTTATGTCTTTAATAATTTCTTATAAATATGTCTTGGTGACAAGTACAAGAGCCAAAAAAAAATTTTTCTTGGATGTCTTAATTAGGTTCCAGATTTTTTAACAGAAAGTGGCATGCCTCCTGCTGCTCTTTAAACCTATTTAGTCTTGATAATAGCTCTGAACACACAGTACTCCAGCTAATGTTTGTGGACAGTAAAGTATCAGAATGGAATGTTAGGAATTTCTAGAAGGACATATCTTGTTACTGTTTTGAAGGTAAAAATATGAGGTCTGCTAACTATGCATTTTTGTATTTACTGTTAGAGATGCCAAGTCATTACCATCCTTCTTTTCTAGAAAAAAAAAAAAAGAAGGTTAAAATCAGAACCCTATATCCTCAATAGACAGGTAAATTTATGCCACTGGAAGTATATTAATAATAAAAAAAGAGGAAGGATGAGAAGTTCAACTGGCTTCCATAAACACATCTAATTTAGACTGGAACAACAATTTAGATTCTCTTGGAGTTTGTTATAAATTCTTTGGAGAAAATGGTAGGATATAGATAATTAAACCAATTCTTTCAAAATGCGATCCAAGTCTATTTTGTTTGTCTCACCTGATATAGAACAACAAGTTTATATTTTTTTTCTTTAAAAAGTATCTGTGTTAGGGTCCCTTTCTCAATTAAGTATTTTCAGGGTCCATGAAATTTGTAGGGGAAGAAGAACTAGTCCAAATTGTTGGGGTAAGCAGTACATAGTACAGGTTGGAAACTAAATATAAGCCCCATGTAAAAAGGTTTCAGGTAATCTGTCTTTTCTGAAATGAAGGTGCGGGCATAGCTTTTCTTCTTTGCAGAGCTCACCCTACATCTGTGGACTTACTAATGCACCAAATAAATGTCTAAAATTGTATAACTACATTGAACAAGTCAATTTCTCATGAACTATCATGTATCTTCTTCTACACTCCATGTCTTCTCTCCATGATGCTTTCAAATTCAGGTTACATATATTTTCTATTTATAAAACACTTCTGTAAAAATCAAGTAAGATGAAATATGAAAATAATGTTTTGGATTTCAAATATAGAAACCCAGGAACATAAAAAAAAATGACAGTGATGAGGGCGAAAACTTGGCCTTTACCTAAATTCCAGCATAAAAAACATGTCCTAGTTTACTAAAATAAAGATCTAGCTATTTAGTAGCTCTTTTTGTTGTAACGCAGACTAGTCAGATGTAGTTTCATTTCTGACTTAGAAGTATGGTTTCTGTTGAGGCTCAAACATGGCATCTGGTAGTGGCTGATTTTCCTCTGCACCATTTTGATCATATGTACTTTGGATGAGATATAGTGATGTCCATGTCTAAATATTGTCAGAATAATGAGATGCATCTAGCAAAGGCTGCAGTCAAGATCAAAGAGCAACTCAGTCACAACTGGCTGGACCAAAAATCAAGAGTCTTCCAGCACACACGTACCTCAGAAGAAGCAAACTGGGATAGCTAGACACCAGCGACCCTTGCTGGTCAGTGTTTGGCATGAAGAAGCCACTGAGAAGTTTGGAGACAGGAAGGCAGAAGAATAAGGAAGTACCCTGAATTAACTAAAATTATCTACAACTCACTAAAGTTAAATTTCTGTCACAGAGAACACTGGAGACTCAAAATGAACCTTAAATTCAGTATCAAAAAATAAATGTAGGTAGGGCATGATGGCTCATGCCTGTAATCCCAGCACTTTGAGAGGCCAAGGCAGAGAGACTGCTTGAACCCAGGAGTTGGAGACTAGTGTGGGCAATATAGCAAGACCCTTATATACAAATAATTCACCAGACATGGTGGTGTATGCCTGTGGTCCCAGCTACTTGGAAAGCAGAGGCAGGAGGATCTCTTGAGCTTGGGAGATTGAGACTTCAGTAAGTCATGTTTGTATTACTGCACTCTAGTCTGGGAGACAGAGCAAGACCATGTCTCAATAAATCAATAAATAAGCATTTACAGTCCAATTGACTTTGTGAACTGAGAAGCATGTTTGATTAACTTGAAAAGCAAAGTTGTTTCAAGAGAACAGCTAATCATGTCAGTTACTACAAGTTTCGAACTTTGCTAAATTTGAGGAGTTTCTATTATTCTGGGAAATGACAAGCATGCAGGGAGTTGAGGAAAAGTAGTTGGCAGATCTTCCAGAGCAAAGGTCTAAGCTCCTCGAACTGTGAAGGCAGATATGCCCTGGACTGTAGGGACTGCAGCATGATGGACCAGCAAGAGCCTATTTGCATCAGGGTTGGGAATGCTTCATGGAAAAAAATAGACCTTGGTGAATCAGTATGTCTAGCTCGTTTTTTTGACAAAACTACTAAGTTTTGAAGGAGGCAGAGGACTCTCAGAAATTCATCCTATTTAAAATAGAGTCACACAGACTGCATCAAAGAACACATTGGGAGGCAGAGATAAATTTTTAGCAGAACATTTTGTGTGACACACAGATGGACACAAGTGGCTTGAAGAAGTTAACTCTTGTGGCCTTAGTGATACTAGGAGAATGCTCTCTCTGATGACCACTTGGTGTTCCAGCTGTTCCAGTGGACACTAGTCATGGGTGCCAGTAAAACGCAAAGAGATCTATAGTTTAGAACTACATGAACTTAGAAATAGAGAATGAACCATTATGTCATAAAACATGTCACAAAATATGCTGTTTTATTTTGAAATACTTTTGGCAACAACCCATCCCCCCCACCAACAAAAAAGAGAGAAAATGTACATTTAGGAAAATTTTAGTAGTACACTTTGTTTCTCAAGAGAGTTGATGGTGAATGTGTTAACGTGTTAAAAATATTTGATGACCTCTGCCATCCACTATGGGGGTTATAAGGATATCACTGACCACCTAAAAACCAGAGGAAGTACGTCTGATGAAGAAATGTCAACTACTATCCCCAAAACAAGCAGTTAATTTGAAAAGATTGTGCTTGAAGACTAAGATTGAACAAGTGTGGTTGCAGAAGGTACATTGACTTATCACACTGTGATGTATGACTTTTCATACACAATCATGAGTCACTTAATAACCAGGATATATTCAGAGAAATGCATCATTAGGCAATTTCATCATTGTATAAACATCATAAAGTATACTTACACAAACCTAGATGGAAGAGCCTACTACACCCCTAGGCTATATGGCATGGCACTGGACCGTGGCCTGTCAGGAACCAGGCCACACAGCAGTAAGCGAGTGGCAGGTGAGAAGCTGCATCTGTATTTACAGCCACTCCCCATCACAGGCATTATCCCCTGAGCACTGCCTCCTGTCAGATCAGCAGCAGAATTAGATTCTCATAGGAGCACAAACCCTAGTCATGAACTGCACATGCAAGGGATCCAGGTTTCATGGTTCTTAGGAGAATTTAATGTCTGATGTTCTGAGGGAGAGCTGACGCGGTGATGCTAGCACTGGGGAGCAGTTGCAAATACAGATTAACGTTAGCAGAGAGGTTTGACTGCACAGAGACCATAATAAATCAATGGCTTGCCGAGTCATATCAAAACCTTATCAGTGAGTGGACACGTGACAATTAAGCTGTATCTGGTGGCAGGCTTTACAGTGGCAAGTGAGTTGACGTACTTCAATTGTAAAGCTGCATCTGGTGGCCTTAAAAGTATGTTTGAGACAACTTCAAATCTCTATACATTCTGGATTAAAGTCAAGGCAGAATATTCTGAGATTGCCACAAAAACACTGAAAAGCCTGCTTCGATTTCCAACTTCGTATCCTTGTGAAGCAGGGTTTTCTGCAGTGACAGCAACCAAAATGAGATTATGGAATAGACTGGACATAAGCCACACACTTCGAGTGTCACTGGCTCCCATGAACCCCAGATGAGACCATCTAGTTGCAAGAAAATAAGCTCAGGGCTCCCACTGATTCAACATGATGGTGAATTGTGTAATTATTTCATTGTATATTACAATGTAATAATACTGTAAATAAAATGCACAATAAAAGTAATGGACTTGAATTATTCTAAAACCATCTTCCTGACCCCTGAGTTCCACGGAAAAATTGTCTTCCACAAAACCAGTCCCTGGTGCCAGAAAGGTTGGGGACCACTGCTGTATAGCATGTTATTGTACCTATTTAATACTGTAGGCAATTGTAACACATTGATAACTATTTGTTTATCCAAACATATCTAAACATAGAGAAGGTAGAGTAAAAATGCCATACATGTTATCATCTTATGGGATTACCATCATATATCTAGTCTGTTGTTGGCCAAAACATCATTATGTGGCATGTGACTATGTGACAGTAATCATTAGTAATCATTAATTTTACTCATTTCATGATTTCTTATGGAATCATGAAATGACTTTTTGTTTTTAGATTGGACACAGTAAAATAATAAAATCTTATGTCCCTATATTAAGGTCACTCATCCTTTTTTTTTTTTTTTTTGATAGCATCTCTTTTCATTGCCTGGGCTGGAGTGCAGTGATGCAGTCTCAGCTCACTGCAACCTCCATCCGCGGAGTTCAAGAGATTGTCGCACCTCAGCCTCCCAAGTTGCTGGGACCACAGGTGCTCAGCACCATACCCAGCTATTTTTTTTTTTTTAATTTTTAGTAGAGATGGGGTCTTGCCATGTTGCCCAGGCTGGTCTTGAACTCCTGAGCTTAAGCTATCTGCCCGCCTCAGCCTCCCAAAGTGCCGGGATTACAAGCATGAACCACTACGAACCCCCCCTTGAAATGGTTGTTGATAGAATGTTGGGTCCATTAGCAAAAGAAGAACTTCATAGAGCGTTAGATGATGCCAGTTTTATATCAAATCTAGAAGATGCTAAAAATAATAACCACCTAAGCTAATTTTAATAATAATTTGATAATTTATTAATCCTTTTATAGGATCAATGTAGAGTCTTAGAAATTTTTTTTTTTGTCTTATGTAGAACATTTGATGTTATAAATGCTGCCATGAATTCCATTAAGAAGGTCAAAGTTAAGAACAATTTTTTTTGTATGGGCAATTTAGAATACTATATTTTCATGAGACTCAGCAGCATGATAAAACTATGAAAACTTTAGAATTAGAAAACCAGTGAAGCAGAAACATACTTTAGAATTAGAAAACCAATGAAGCAATTTAGAATACTATATTTTCATGAGACTCAGCAGCATGATAAAACTATGAAAACTTCAGAATTAGAAAACCAGTGAAGCAGAAACATAGTTTAAATGACTCATAGTGTAAACATCATTCACAATTGCACCTGTATTATATCTTATAGATGTAATTGTTCCTTTATCTTCTTATGTGCTCAGGTAATGTCATCACCTGCACTCAAATCCCAGATGACTCTGATTTCCAAGCCTATGCATTTAATCACTAAGATATCTCCACCCTCCAGCCTAAGAGTTTTCCTCTCCATTGTCCCATAGTTTGAAAAAGACTACATAAACCATTGAGTATACAATCTGTTTTCTATTTTATTTTCAATAAGAATGTAACTTAAAGAACAAAACTAGACTAAGGTTGAATATAAGAATGAATTTTCTGTAAAAGTAATGTAATGTTTAATAGTTTTCAGTTATTACTGTAACAAATGACCACAAACTTAATTGTCTTAAAACATACATGTATTATCTTACAGTTCAATAGGTCAGGAGTCCAACACAGGTGTCCCTAGGCTAAAATCAAGGTGCAGCCTGGCTGCAATATTTTTTGGAAGCTCTAAGAGAATTCCTTGCTTTGTCTGTTAGGGTGGTGCAAAAGTAACTGTGTTTTGCCATTACTTTTATAGCAAAAGCTGCAATTATTTTGCTCCAATCTAATAGGTTTTATAGGCTGCCTACATTCCTTTGCTCTGTCCCTCTTCCTCCATCTTCAAACCAGCGAAGTAGCATCCTTTTGATCCTGCTTCTGTCACCACACCTGTTTTTCTGATAATATCTGGGAAAGATTAATGCCTTTATAAACTCATGAGGTTGGATTGAGCTCTCTCAGTTAATGCAGCATAATCTCCCCATCTCAAGGTTCGCAACATTTTTTTTTAAATTTTATTTTATAGAGAGACAAGATCTCACTATGTTGCCCAGGCTAGTCTCGAACTCCTGAGCTCATGCAATCTGCCAGCTTTGGCCTTCCAAATGCTGGGATTACAGGTGTGAGCCACCATCCCATGCCCAGGGTTCTTAACTCGATCACTTCTACCAAATTCCTTTGGATGTACTTGAACATATTTGTAGATTCCAAGTTAGGGTGTGGAAATCGTTAGCAGGCTATTGTTTTGCCTACCCCAATCATCCAAATAAACTGTTGTATTCTGTCAACCTGCATATAAGCTTCCATGATGCCACTGAAATTTAACAGTCTCACAATGATATATTACAATGATGAATGTTCTGAAAGAAAATTACAAGGACCAAGAGAATACGTAGCAGAAAAGCCTTCCTCAAGAAGTTTGAGCTGACAACTGAAGAATGGGTAGAAGATAAATAAGCCAGGATTGTTGAGCATGTGTACTGTAGGATGTGATGCTTTCAGGAAACAAGAAGGTCAGAGTAAAGGCTGTAGAATGAGTAAGGAGAAGAGTGGCATAATCTAATACTAACCAAAGAACCAGGGACCAGGGCTTTTTAGATTCTATTAACTTTTCTAAAAATCTTAAGTGTAGTGAGAAGTCATTTAAGGGTTTGAAGCAGGAGGAGAAGCGTTGTAATTAAATTTAGCACTTTGGAGGATGATTCTCATTTCACGGTGGAAAATGGATTAAAAGGGACAAAAGTGGATACAAGTTACTAAAAGAGTTGATATAAGATGCTGTGGACTCATCTATTCCCAGAGATCCTACAGTCACCTCCATAAATCCCAGATCTTCTCACAAAAACCTCTTTTTCTTTAGCATCTCCCATGTGAGTAGACAACCATCTAGTTTGGTCAGCCTAAACCTAAGAGTCCTCTCTCATCTTCCCCCCACTTGCCTTCCAATATTCAAGTCCTATCAGTTCTGCCCCCTAAATACTGCTTGAATTTGTATCCATCTTTCCATGCTCACTGCCACCACTCTAGTACAGACTACTCTTGTTTCTTGCCCAGCATATTGAAATAAGCTTTTAATGGATTCCCCACATAGACTTTTGTCTTTTCTGTCCACACTGCAACCAGAGTGATCCTTCCAAAGTGTAAATTTTATTAAAATCCCTCTACTGTGCTTTACATTCCACACCTCCTCCCTTCACTCACACACACATACAAACCCACACACACATACACACATATTTATGACTCATGGGTGGCTTCCTGCTGCCCAGAGTATACAGAATTGCAGCCTCACCCCTGCTCTGTGTCCTCCAGGGGCAGATGATGGTCTACCTCTTCAGCTGTCATACCCCATAAAGATCCCTCCCCTTCAAGCTCCATTTCAGAGGTCTTATGTTTCTTTGGGTGTGCTTGGCTTTCTCTCATAATAGAATTTTTGTGAATGCCAATTCCTTAGACTCTCTGTCTAGAATGTTTCTCCTGTGTCTAGCTAACTCTGATTCTTTTTCATATCATAGATGAGAAAGTATTTCCTCAAGGAAGCATTTTCTCATACCTCAGTCCTTTTGTGTTCTTTCTTCTTATGTGCTCAGGTAATGTCATCACCTGCACTCAAATCCAGGTGACTGATTTCCAAGGCCATGCATTTAATCACTTAAGATACCCCCACTCTCCAGCTTAAAAGTTTTCCTCACCAATGCCCCATAGTTTGAGAAAGGCTACACCATTGATTATATAATCTACTTTCTATTTTATTTTCAGGAAGAATGTGAACATAAAGAAAAAAAACATGACCGAGCTTGAATATAAGAATGAATTTTCTTTAAAATTAATTTAATGTTTAATAGTTTTTGGTTAAACCCCGAGTAGACACTTGATAAGTGAGAATTCATGATAAGAATTTTCAAAGTTGTGCTTCAAGAACAGATATACCAAGTGTATGAGTTAGCATGATTACTGCCTGGGAACAGAGAAATGAATGAGCCTGTGACATTGGGAGAGCTTTCACAGCCGTTAACTTCCCTGGGAAAAATTGCAAACACAATAGGTGACTTTGCAAGTCATCTTAGCAAGTAAAAGAATAAGTAAGAAATCTTCTGTTCTTGGAGAAAAGAGGTGAGATGTACTAATGATGCTGCTTAGAGAGGTTTGTATTTTCACTATTTGTGCCATGTCATAGATAAAAAGGGTTCCAGTCTCCAAGGCTGTCACTCCATCACCCTTCACAACACTAAATTCACTTAATGTTTTTTTCGCTTTAACAGCAAAGGATGTTATCACTTATGCGGAGGTCACTGAGAGGGTAATACTCCTCTTGGAGACACTAATGAAAAGGTACGGTGGTGACATGAGTTAATTGCATAGTTACCACGCAATTACCAATTCACGTTCTACTGATGTTAACATAGAATGGAAGAGAGTTAGCATTATGTGTACTGAGTACTGCATGGTATAGTAATATAATATGATACGACATAATATAATACCATCTTTAGTAGAATACAATATTTTCCTAAACAGGTTTGCTCACATAAGTAAAGAGGATAAAGAAAATGTGTGTTTTCCCATATTTACTGTTCTAACACTGCTTAAAAATGAACCTAATAACTATGATTTTTCTTTCAACTCTTTCTCTCTTAATCATTCAGATTTCAAAAACCTGGCTGCTACAATTTATTTAAAAAAATTAATGGTCAGCTACAAAAATAGTTATTTGACTCCTGAACACAAGCTTCTATGTGACTTTATTTTTCTATAAGTGAAATAGATTAGGTTGTGGACTCAGTTTCTGTAATAGAAAAAGAAATCTTTATAAAAATTGTATTAAATGAAAATAAATCTCACTGGGTGTAATGGCTCAGGCCTATAATCCCAGCACTTTGGGAGACTGAGGCAGGTGGATCACTTGAGGTCAGGGGTTTGAGATCAGCCTGGACAACACCGTGAAACCCCATCTCTACTAAAAATACAAAAATTAGCTGGACTTGGTGGCAGGTGCCTGTAGTCCCAGCTACTTGGGAGGCCGAGGCAGGAGAATCACTTGAACCCGGGAGGTGGAGGTTGCAGTGAGCTGAGATTGTGCCACTTCAATCCAACCTGGGCGAAAGAGCAAAACTCTATCTTAAAAAAAAAATAAAAATATTTATTTATCTATTTACTTACATACTTACTTACCAAGACAGAGTCTTGTTCTGTCACCTTGGCTGGAGTATGATGGTACAGTCTTGGCTCAGTGCAGCCTCTGTCTCCTGGGCTTAAGGAATTCTCCTGCCTTAGCCTCCCAAGTAGCTGGGACTACAAGCACCTGCCACCATGCCCAGCTATTTCTTTCTTTTTCTTTTTTTGTATTTTTAGTAGAGATGGGGTTTCACCATGTTGGCTAGGCTGATCTCGAACTCCTGACCTCAGGTGATTCACTCATCTCAGCCTCAAAAGTGCTGAGATTACAGGCATAAGCCACCTTGCCAGGTATATAAATAAATAAATAAATAAATAAATAAATCTCTTCATCTAGTTTTTGATTAGTTCTTTACTTGCACATAATTTTCAGGATCTTTGAATGTATTTTATTTTAACATTTTCACAAATTCCTGGAAACGCAAAAAGACCTTTTTTTTTTGACTTTTGTAATTAATTTCCTTGGGTATAATTAAAATATGAGAAAATGAATTTATTTTAAGTGTATAGTTCAATGAAAATATGCTCATTTTAAAACATAGTTTATTTCATGAGTCTCTAAAGGATTTCTTCAGTAAAAGGAGGAATTGATTGCTTCTAGAAAATTATCCATAATATCTCTAAACTCACTTCTTAAGAAATTTTGCTCTAAACACCAAGTACAGCCCATAACTTACCTATCACTCACACAGATTTAGAGCAAATCTAAGAGTAAACTTTCTGTCAAAACAATTCAACGTTGAACAGTTTTCAGTTATAACCTCCACACATTTGCTGATAATGAACCACAATGGGCAGCAGTAAGAAACTAAAATAAAATTCATAAGTTTTTTGTTATTATCCGGTCAAATATCTACATTAATTACAAGGCACTTGCAGATACTGGAGATAAAGTGATAAACAGGACAGACACAGCCCCTACGATTCATTTCTTTATCCTCCCTAACATTTTTATAATCTATTTAATACTGCATTTTAAAACAATTCCTGGTTAAACTAACTAGAGTCCATTCTGTTCTCAGAATGCTGACCAATGATTTACAGCTACTAATGCTTTCTTTTCTAATTGCATGGTCCCAAATTATTGTCTTTCTATGAATCTGCTATTGCTGCGGACTCAATATAATGTCCACACTGTAGAGCACATATGGGATTATAGCCCATTTCCATTGATGGTAAAAGCAATTTTCCAATTGTTTAGGAACTGAATAGAAGCCCCATTGTGCAGAAAAGTGATCTCATCATGTATGTCCTTAAGTGCTTAATGCTCCTAGTTAAATAGGTTACCAAAGAATGTTAAGGTTAATACTTACAAACATCGAGATTCGTTAGTTCAGTTTCTCAGAGTGTGGTCATTAGACCAGCAGCAGCAGCACCTGCAAACTTCTTAGAAACGCAGATTCTTGGGTCTCACCTCAGACCTACTTAATTAGAAACAAAAACTAGGCTCTCAATCTGTATGTTAACAAATGCTCCAGGTAGTTCTGATGCACATTTTAAGGCTTAAAACACAGAAGGTAGGTCGGGCACAGTATCTCATGCCTGTAATCTCAGCATTTTGGAAGGCCTAGGTGGGCAGAACACTTGAGCCCAGGAATCTAAGACCAGCCTAGGAAACATGGCAAACCCTGTCTCTACCAACACTTGGCCAGTCAGAGTGGTGCACACCTATAATTCCTATTGATATAATTCCTGCTGATAGGAAGGCTGAGAGGTGTGGATCACTCAAGCCCAGTAGTCAGTGATTGCGGTGAGCCAAGGCGGCACCACTGTACTCCAGCCTGGGCAACAGAGGGACAGGGAGACTATCTCTGAAAAGAAAGAAAACAAAGAAACAAAAACAAAAAACAACAACATGGAAGGTTTGTTTCTCACTTTTGCAGGATATTTTTTGGTGTGTTATCTGGCTACTCTCTTTTGTGATGTCCCTACTTTAGAACTCATGCTGAAGAAACATTGCTGCCAACATTTTAGGGGAAAAAAGACATCTGGCAATTAGATGTTCTTGCCTACAAAGGTACATGTCCTTCCACTTAGAACTTTCTATCCATATCTGGTTACTCAGTCCCACCTGGTGCAGTAGGATCAGGAACTGCTATCTAACATTTTCCTGACAGGAAGAGATCAGAAACCGTAAGTAGTTTTTATGATCACCACAGTGCCTAAATCTTGTACTCACATGTTTGGCTCATTCTCTCTTCTGTAGACAAAATATACTCACCCATTGATGAAGACACATCAAACGGGGCCAGGTATGGTGGCTCACGCCTGTAATCCCAGCACTTCGGGAGGCCAAGGTGGGCAGATCACCTGAGGTAAGGAGTTCAAGACCAGACCGACCAACATGTTGAAACTCCATCTCTACTAAAAATACAAAAATAGCCAGGTGTGGTGGCGAGCACCTGTAATCCCAGCTACTTGGGAGGCTGAGGCAGGAAAATCTCTTGAACCTGGGAGGTGGAGGTTGCAGTGAGCTGAGAACACGCCACTGCACTCCAGCCTGGGCAATAAGAGTGAAACACCATCTAAATAATAAATAAATAAATAAATATAAATAAAATAAAACAGATGCCTCATCCAATATGGCACTGAGCCCAAACTCTACATTTTTGGGATAAAGCATTATATTATTTAATATAATATATATTATGTGTGATAGTCTTTATAGCAGCTTTGGATATAGTTCCTCCTAATTCAAATAACCATGAAAAAAGAGCAAGTTACTTTTCCCCTAATGATAAATAATGGAAAAGGACAGTTTATCCACTAAAAATATTTCAGAGTAGACAAGTGATGAATGGCCATAATGCAGCCACGTCTGTTCTACAGCAATTCTATAATCCTTCTCATCAGATTCTGCAAGGGTCTTCTATCCTCAGAACAGCATTTTCATCCACTTCCTCCAAGAGGCAAATGCCCTAAATGGGAGTAAATATGCAATTGTTTCATTATGACAAACACTTATGAGAAAAAAAAAGGGAAGTAGCTAGGGGAAGCTGCGGGAGACACCAGGGCATGATAGAAACCTGACTCGAAGTGAAGGAGAGAGGACAGGAAGGTGGGATAGAAGAAACCTCCATGGCCACACAGTCAAAAGAAGCTTAACAAGGCTGCCAGGGGTTTCTGGAGCCAAAGTTATCCATTAGAGTAATCCCATATCTCAATGAGCCTGCCTTAGTAGAAATGGGACTGCTTTTGTGTCCTTGGTACACTCAGTCATTAACAGTGGAAAGCCTGTGGGAAATGTGCCACTGGAGCAGGCTTGATAAGGGATGTCAAAGTGCAGCAGACTGGTTAGTGAAGCTCCCTGTCTTGGAGTTCTGCAAGACATGTGCTTATGGCCACCACAATCCATCCAATGTATCATTCAGCTATACTCAACAGGTTCAGGGAGCAGTTCCTGGGGATCCCTCCTCCTATTTGGAACCTAGAAGAGGGAGGTTAGTGAGAGGAACAAGCAGTCAGTGTTGTTGCAGTTGATCCTAGAGATAGCACTCATCCTCTCTTCCACCATTCCTTCCAATTCCCCTCACATTCAGCTATTGCCTTGGCATTTTCTTGTCTACAAGCACCCCTACCTCTTCCTGCTCATCAGGAATTGTTTAGCATAGTATTCTTTTTGTCTGCTGGTCCCTGGGCACATGGAATCCAAAGTGCTCTGATAGCAGCTATAAATTGTAGTTCAATGGCAACCTTGCTGTTTTCCCTTTAAGAGCACATTCCTTTGGAGACTAAGACTTAAAACTGCAGAGCCCAGAGTTTGTGGGGACAGGAAGTACTGTTTCTCACTGTGTCATTGAGAGCAATAGTTATAGAGGCCACTTTTGCTTCCAACACTTGATTCCTGGATTCAGATATCTTTCCTCTTATGGACACAGACCCTGTAGAAGTGTTTGATTTAATAAATATATCCATCTTTAAAGATGGTACCCCACCCTTTAAAGTGTTTTCTCCAATGTGGTACTTCAATTATACCTTTGCTTTTGTTTTATGGTTTGGGGTTTTTTTGAGATGGAGTCTTACTTTGTTGCACAGGCTGGAGTGCAGTTGCATGACCTTGGCTCACTGCAACCTCCGCTTCCCGGGTTCATGTGATTCCTGTGCCTCGGCCAGCCGAGTAGCTGGGATTATAGGCACGTGCCACCACACCCAGTTAATTTTTGTATTTTTGGTAGAGATAGGGTTTTACCATGTTGGCCAGGCTGGTCTTAAACTCCTGACCTCAAGTGTTCTTACCCACCTTGGCTTCCCAAAGTGCTGGGATTACAGATGTGAGCCACCACACCCAGCCCCAATTATACCCTTGGAAGGCTGATCCAGATTTTGGTAATGTTGCTTGACTCTGAGTCATGCATAGATCCCATAGTCATGTCGATCACATAGTGATGGTCCTGTCCTCACACCCCTAGTTACATACAATGCTGTGTGGGTTATGCTGGGAGAGAAACCTAGTTATCA
Organism: Plecturocebus donacophilus; assembly: GCA_004027715.1. Taxonomy (NCBI): domain Eukaryota; kingdom Metazoa; phylum Chordata; class Mammalia; order Primates; family Pitheciidae; genus Plecturocebus; species Plecturocebus donacophilus. The sequence continues at coordinate 52,037 of PVKP010011174.1, forward strand.
ACTTGGCATGCAGACCAGAAAGTGTGAGCAGCTTCTAAGGGAGAGGGAGGCATCTGTTCTCTTGAATGAGAGCAGTTTCTGCACCATCTTTTGGCACAGAGGAAATGCTAGCTCTTAATAGGGAAGAGTGAATCACTTCTGCACCCCCAGAAGACCCAGAGGAGTTATGGAGACAACATTCTTGTGGTCAATCCATCTAGTTGGCTGTGTACCATGATTCAGGATTTGAAATTTTCCTTACCAGGGCCCTAACTTTCATATAGCAGACATGCCATGGCTGAGCATTCAAATATCTTGGGAGTTTTGTTATTCTAATAATTAGGTCTTTGGTGTAACCTTAACTGTGTCTGCCCATCCACTCAAAGTATAAGGGCATTTTTGTAAACTGAGACGGAAACTCTCTGGCTTTCACACTTAGGTATTTACTTCTGGTTTACAGCCCTTATTTCCCTCACTATTCTGCAGCATTAATATAATTTAACAGTAATCAATGAACTCAGCATTACTACCCTCATATTTTTCCAAATACATATTCTTTTCAAGTTACACCAAATGATATCATTATCATATCTTCCACAACACCCTCCCCCTGGCACTGGAACAATTTCAGAGGTCACCTCTGTTGAAATCTTTGGCAATTATTCTGCCACCTTGTGCCAGGGATGACCTGTACTCCACTTATCAAACAGGATGATGTCCTCTTTACCTGCCACGTGCTAGGTGACCTCTGTTTACCTTTTACTCGTTAGAGTTAGAACTATTTTAATCTCTCAACTGTACAGTCTTCCTAAATTTCTTTCTTCTCCTTCACTTATGTGTTTAAATCAGCAAAATCATTTTTTCTTATAATATCTTGCCAAACACAGCCAACAGCAACAAACATTGTTACCAACATCTATTTTCAGAACATGTTTCCTGGAGCTCAAGTTAACTAGGTATATAACCTGACTTCCAAGTTAACACAATCAACAGTCTACCAGGCACTTCACTGACACACTTCATGGATTTCAGTTTTTGAAACCAGTTTTCTCACCACCTATGTATGCCCAGCCCTTTAACTCTTGCCACCTACTTAGTAAGGTTTTTGCATCTCTGTGAATTAGCACCCCACTTTTGGTGTGAATTTCTGTTTCAGTTGAAATTGGTTAGCTTATATTACATTACCAAGCATATTCACAAATTTCAGCTTAAAAAACAAGGAATTTTTTTGTTATGTAAATATCTCTCTTGGAGCAGCTGGAGACCTACTCCATTCTGTGCCCACTTTTGTATCCCAGGCTGATGGAGCATTCACTAACTGGATCAAGTCCTTGTCACAACCATGGTGCCCAACTCTGCAGGGGCTCCACCCAGTCACCACTGAGGCAACTAAGTACAAATGAGACTTATCTCAGTCGATACAGGGGCAGTTCTGCCTCCTGAGATAACTACTAAAATTCTAATTCTTCCCATCACCATTCACCCCGAGTAATACAGCTTACCAAGAGGCTTCCGAAGGGAATAGGGTACATCACACAAATGTCTAGAGAGGTAACTCTCCATGAGCTAAACACAGGCATTGAGAACTTGGACCAATAGGAAACAGTAGTTAGAAGAGAACTCACAGATAAATTTCTCCTCTGTCCTTCTCACCATTTTCTCCTGCATCTATCAAGATCCACTCAGGAGACTGAAACCCCAGCTGGAATTTCAATACACACACAAAAACTTAATGCAAAGACTTTTAATTAGATAAAAGGTAGTGGTATTAGTCTGTTTGATTTGGTATAACAAAATGCTGGGTGCTCTAAATAACAGAAATGTACATTCTCACTGTTTGGGAGCCTAAAAGTCCAAGATCAAGGCTCCGGCTGGGTTTCTGGTGGTGACTCTCCTCCTGGCTTGCCAATGGCTGATTTCTCACTATCCCCTCACATGGTCCTTCCTCGGTGTGCACACGGGGAGGAAGAGACGGGGGAGCTCTCTGGTGTCTCTTTCTTATGATGTCACTAATCTTATCAGATTAAAACCCCACCCTTATGATCTCATTTACCCTTAATTACCTCCTTAGAGGTCACATCTCCACATATAGTCATGCTAGGGGTTGAGGATTTAACATATAAATTTGGAGGGGCACAAACATTCAGTCCATAATACACCGTAATTTCGATCAGATTTTCAAAGTGATCCAAACCTTAAACAATCACTGATGTGGAAATCAGAAGTTATGGGGATACTTAGAATGCACAGATTTTCTTTAAGTATTATTAATTAAGACATTAACAGGTTAAAGGGATTAAAATTTAAAAGATGAAACAGCCACTGGTTTTGCCTACATAATATCTATTCTCTTATACTTCCTTACTGTAGTAGATTAGGGGAAAAAAAACATAAATTTTCCCATTTCCTTTAAGTTTTGTGACTTTGCCATCCTCCCATGGTGAAGTAATCTCTCTCTCTCTCTGCTTGAATCTTGGATTAGCCATGTCATTGGCTTTAATCAGTGAGGCATTAACAAACATAATATTAAATGATACTTAAAAGATACTAGTGTATTAGAGCTTGCCTTCCTTTTTGTCTGGAAATGCTGAGACCACCATGAGAAGAAGTCCTATCCTCCTGGATTGTGAGTGGTCAAATAGAGAAAGAGGAAGGCTCGGCAATTCCAGCTGAAATCTTAGGTGAGAGTTTAAGGCCACTGCATATTGTTCAGTGGAGCTGTGTTAGAACTGCCCCACTAACCCAAAGAATTGAGAGACATAATACTATCACTGTTTTAAGCAACTACATTCTGAGATGGCTTGTTATACCGCAAAATTCAATTTATTAATACCCATTAACAAAATCCCAAATGTATTTGGTTTGGCAATCTGGTTACTGAAGATAACCTTACTATAATCTACAGCTATAAGTAGTATCTTCTTGATCCAGTTCTGGTCAATGAAGCATACACATACATTGCTAATTGGTGTTTGGTAGTGGAGCCATCTAAAGGGAGGCAATTCTTTTAGTTAGTATGGTTCTTTGGCCCTTTGCTTTTCCTCCTCCTTCTTGCCTGACATACAGATAAAATAAAGGAAGCATATTGCAACAATGAGATAAAAGTCCCACTCTAAGAATGGTAGGACAGAAAAATAGAAAGCGATTGAGCCCTGATAGCAGTTTAGCTCCGATGTCAGGTCAGGACTACACAATCTCCAGACTATTTGTTATATGAGAAAAATAAAATCTTTAATCCACTGAAATAAATGAATGCAAATATTAACTCGAGTTTTGAAAGAAGGTGGAGTCACTGATGGTTCCTATTTTCCTAGCTTTGTCAACTGGATAGTGGTTCCATTAATCCAAAGAAAAGGCATATTTTGTGATAAGATAAATTTAGAAAATACTAAGTTTAAAGTGCCTGTAAAAGGTATAGAAGACACCAGTTGGAGGGTGAGCGGCAAGCCAAAGCTATTATAATATCAATGCTTAGAGGAAAGATCTGGGTTTTAGTATAATTTAGGGAATCAACAACCAGCGTTGTGGCAGGTAAAACTGCTGGAGTGCATGGATTTCCCAGGAAGAGGCAGAAGAAAAAGGTGTAAAGGAAGAATCTTAGGAAATACCAGTTGTTATAGGATGGTTGGAGCAAAGTGTTAAGAAATACAGATAAAAGAATGTTAAGAGGTTTAGACATAAACTCTGGTGAGCTTAATATAAGGATTGAACATGTCCTTATTGGATTTACCAATCAGAAGGCCACTAAGGCCCTTTCTGAGAGCAGAGTCCCTGGAGTGGAACCAGCTAAAGCCGGATTATGGTGGGTGGAAGAGTGAATGAAAGGTATTGATAAGGAGACCATAAGTCGACTTGGCTAGTGAATCTTGGCTGCAAAGGACAAAAAAAATAGGGCAATACCATGAGACTAAGTAGAGAGCAAATTTTGCTTTTAAAAATTTTTTGGTTTGTTGGTAAGACTTGAACTTATTTATAGCCTGCAGGGAAGAAACCATTGGAGGGGGAGAGTGTGAAGATATAAGAAAAAGAAGTACTGTAATTGATAGAACATGGCCAGGCATAGACAGGAAGGGATGGGATCAAGAACACAGGTGGACGGATTAACCTTAAATGGGAGTTGAATCTCCTCTTCCTGTGAGAGCGTCAATATTTTTTCCTGAGAAGGGAAAGGTGCACTTAGATCTACATGGATACACAAGAGAGATACAAAGGGCCTGACTGCTGTAGTTTCAGCTTTTATCTGCTGTCTGATCTTGATTGGAGGCATGTAAGAGATCAGGAAGGCAGAACTAGTGGCTTCTCTTGTGTTAAACTGTGGCAGGAATCCTGCGCCAAATGCTGTCAGCTTTTGAAAGCATTCACTACTCATAAATTAATACCTACATACTACAGTGCTACTTAATTAGTCATCATTAATATTTCAAATATTGTGGATTACAACAAAACAAAAACACATTGTGTCATAGACTGATGATTCACCTACAGTTTCTAAAATGAGTAATATGCTTCCAGAAGAGAAACCTTGTTCTCATGATAGTTATTGAGGAATTTGAATACATTTAATCAGCTCGGGTTTATACAGTCACTGTCCTGAAAAGAGGAGAATAATTTCTGCAATTACATAATAGAAAAGTATGTTCAGAACACATTTACATTTTGTTTAGTAAATAAAATTGGAAATTAGAATGAGGCAAAGTGGAAAAATAATTGGAATGATGAGGCCAGCTAAGTTCAGGGACAAATTTTTGGCGGTATGTTGGAGGGTTTTTCAAGAACTATTTGCAGTAGCAGTGGTAACTTCATTACTTGAAGTTAAAGTACAGAGGGGCATAGAATGTAGAATCAATCTACGATAAAGGTTTGAACGATAGTGGTCAAAAATTATACTAAATAGATGAAATGAGTGCATATATCTTTTGCTTTTTGCCTATAGTTTTCTTAGTACTTGATTTTTACAGTTAGTGTTAATTAACTGATTTTTTTTTCTTTTCAGTTGGATGTCTGCTATTTTTCAGACCACATGCCTTCAAGCAAATACTTCTTTTGGTTGTATCTTGTATCTCTTTTAGCCCATAACTTAAATTACAGTGATGTCTTTTTGCCTCTTTTCTTTATGGGAGGCAATATGACATGGAAGATGCATGCCACCCTTGGCTCTGGAGTTATATCAGCTCTGACCTACCATCTTCATGACTTCCTGATTCCTCAGCTTCCGTGATCACCTATAAAATGATGTTTATGATACCGATCTTCTAGAGTTGTTGTAAGTACTGAAGGTGTTAACTAATTAAAACCTCATAAAACAATTCTGGCATATTAAAAGCACCCTTAAAATAAAAAAGTCAGCTATCATTAAAATCTAGTGATGATTTTTTAATGGTTATTTCATTCAGCAAAACTTCTATGTGTGCTAAATATTTTATAATGTGAACTTCAACAAAAAGTAGTTTTATGTTGCCCTACCAAGTAGATTTTTACTTGTTTTTTTGATGCAGTTGTTCCTGGATATCCATGGTGCTGATTGCTTCCAGGACTTCCTGAAGATGCCAAGATCCGAGAATGATCATCTCTAATATAAAATGGTGTAGTATTTGCATATAACCTAAATATTAATACATCCTCTGTATACTTTAAATCATCTCTAGATTACTTATAATATCTAATTCAATGTAAATATATATATATATAGTTGTATTCTTTAGGGACTAGTGACAACAAAAAATGTCTGCAACCATCCATTTTTTTTCTCCCAAATATTTTCCACTGGGTGCACTGACTTATGCCACCAGCACTTTGTGAGGTTGAAATGGGTGGATTGCTCGAGCCCAGGAATTCAAGACAAGCCTGGGCAACATGGCGAAACCTAGCCTTTACTAAAAACACAAAATTTAACCAGGCATTGTGATGCATGCCTGTAGTCCCAGCTACTTGGGAGGCTGCGGTGGTAGGATTGATTGCTTGAGCCCAGGAGGTAGAGGTTTCAGTGAACCAAGATGCACTACTGCACTCCAGCCTAGGAGATGGAGGGAGACTCTGTCTTAAACATAAATATATATATATATATATTTATATATATATATGTGTGTGTGTGTGTGTGTGTGTGTGTGTGTGTGTGTGTGTGTGCATTTGACCTTCAGTCTGTTGAATCCAGGGATGTAGATCCCATGGATAGGAAGGGCCAACTGTATTTGATGAGGCCAAATTCTGAAGGAGTATAAAACTTAATGCAAGGTATCAAAAGCAAGTATCTGAGTGTATAAGTATAATGAATTCCATATTTCTTTGCTGCTGCTGTTGCTCCTTCTACTTCTCATCCTCCTTTTCTCGCTCTCTTTTTGCAAAAATGGGAGATGGCTTTGTGTATTTTTAGAGTCCAAACAGGAGGTATATACCTCTTAGCTGTTTTTTGAATTTTTGAAATTTGGATATCAACTGGATCCAAAGCTGATAGTGAACGTAATCCAAAATAGACAAATAACATACAATTTTAATGAAGATATGCAGAAGAAAAACTAGTCTTGTAATAAATTGATGATCTGAGTGAAGGTCAATAATCTTAATGATTAATACACATGAAAGGAAATGGAATTAACTGAATGATTATGTTATAATGCTCCCTAATGCAATAGTTTGCTTCTTTCCTTTTAGCTTTAATTTTACATTTTTCTTTCATTTCTTACACTTGTTTTGGTTTTTAAGTAAGAAAACAGCTAGACTCAGAGGCTTTGGAGGATGCCTAGAATCAGCATTTTCTCTTATGCCCACTAGATGGCAGGTATAGGATTCTGAATGTTTTTCAGGAGCTGTGTCAACTTTTATTTTTTTTAAGCACACTATAATTGCATTCATGTAAAGTTCAAAAATAGTCAAAACTCATTGGGTTAGAAGTCAGGATAATGGCTACCTTTGGAAGAAGGTAGTAACTGGAAGTGTTTATGGAGTACTGGAAATATCCTATTGATTTTATTTTAAAATTCATTTATTTTTTTGACATATAACAGTGTATGTATTATTATATACAACATAATGTTTTGAAGTATATAAACATTGTGGAATTGTAAAGTCTAGCTAATTAACAAATGCATTACCTTACATACTCATCATCTTCGTGAGAAAAATACTTAAACATCCACTTTCTTGGTATTTTTTGAAAGTGCAATACCTTGTCCTTAAGTATGACCTCCACGTTGTACAATAGATCTCTTGAACTTATTTTGTCACTTATTTTTATTTGCAGCACTAGATCAGAAAATTGATTTTGTTCAAAGTACAAAATTTTAGAAATGAATCATTTTGGCTTCTGCCGCCTTTCCCAGTATCCCACATAAATCCTAAACAAACAAACAAACAAACAAACAAAAGGACTGGTAAAACTGGTAAAGAAGGACAGAGTTTCCAATAAGGCTTTTAAGCATTCTCACTCGATACACTCATTTTCCGTCTTTTTCCTTTCTCCTTTGGACACATACAATCCAAAATGTGGTGTATCTCAGTCCTCTTATTTTCTCACAGTGGAAAGAAACCTGTTGCCCAATTGCCAAGGGCAGGGAGAGAGTACATTGTAAATTAGTCATAGATTTACTCTGTTTTCTTTATGAAAAAAGAAAGTAGGAAATTGGGGAATTTTAAGTAGTTTTTTGTTTCTTGTTTTCCACTGTTTTGTTTAAAGTTTTTCTTTCTTTCTTTTTTTCCTGGCTTGACATACAGTTGAAATAACTGAATTTTCTGCTTGAAACTTGTGTGCCTTTCCACTGAGGGGCCAAGGCCCTGGAAATGTAAAGGGCCAATCTTTGTTACAGAGGGGTTCATTGCAGTGAAGGGCGGGTTCTGCAAAGACAAACAGGTCTCACAGATAGTTGCCAAGGGCACCGAATACATCTTTGCATTACACCTTGAACTAGCATGCTCATATCACCTGTTTTTATTGCACACACCATAAATGACTGTAAAAGTTTGCAAATCTTGCAGAGACCTTGGCAATCAATACTTCACAGGAAATCTACAAAGAGGGGGTGGGGAAGAGAAGGGATCCAGCCTAGTAGTTTGCCTATTTGGTACAAGAACCATATCTTAACATTGAGAATTATTAAGTGTTCGATTTTCACAATGTCTCAGCCAGATGCGTAACATACGCAGAGCAGTTTCAATTTAGACGCTTAATTTGATATCTTGGCTTTCCATTTTTATTAACAGGTGAAGGAGTCTGGGAACATGCCTGTGGCCTCCTTAATCTGAACTTACTCTGGGTGCTTCTGATTTGTGACTCTAGTGCAAAATAAAGACTAATTTTTATCTATGTCAATGTGGGGCCAACCAATGTGGCCAGTCCTGAAGGCCAGGCCTGCAGCTTTAGTGTTTTTAAATAAATATCTGACCACCAAACGGGTCATGAAAGTGTATGGACTTTTTTCTTTTCTTTTTAGAGTCTGCACAGTGATGGTAGGATTGGGAGTAGTAGTCAATCCCTGTGCCATGTTCAATCGGCCTGTTCTACCGATGTTTTTGTTCTTGTTTTACTGTGTTAAATTCAAGTCTTTAAGAGGTGGGAGCCCCGTGGAAAGCCCGACAAATCAAACAGCAGAGGAGGGTATCAGAGTCCCGGGGTCCGAGTTACAGTCTGCTATTGCCCCAGGCCCAGCGGGGGCGGACCTCGATGGAGGCCCGTGCAGGGTCGGAAAAGATGAAATGGCCCCGCATCCCGGTTCCCAGGGGCTCGATCGGCAGCTCACAGCTCGGACAATCTGCGCCCTTGCTTTGGGCTGCGCCAGGGAGCAAAAGACCTGTGCTTTCTTTGAAAGAGGCCGGGGCAACGAGGTAGAGAGCAGCTGCCAGAACGGGCCTGGATGGCTTAGGGCCCTAAACACGGGGCCTGGATGGCTTAGGGCCCTAAACACGGGGCCTGGGTGGCTTAAGGCTGAAACCGCCCCGCTCCCACCCTCACCCTCGCCCTGCTGGCCGAGCCCTCCCCCCTCACAGCCACGGTGACCGGAATCCCAGCCTTCCCTTCTGATGCATAAAACATTCAGTGGCCTCTAGGGAGTTTTTGAAATTCTGGTGGAGGCTGCTTTATCCGTTGTTTCGCCTCCTGGGTCAAACACAGGTCCATTGGGTAAGTTAGAGGAGCGATTAGCTCAGCCACAGACTAAATTTAACCTGAGTCCTGGTGGCCGCGTCCAGCCCGCGGTCCTTTCCATACGAGTGGCTTTGAAGGTGTCACTGAGCTTTGCCCAAATCTAGAAAAGAATGGGAGAGGAGCTGCATGAGATTTTAATTTTTCTCCTTTCCCCCCCCGCCTGCGTGTAAACCCGAGTAACGGTGGGAGGTAATCCCCATTGACTGAGCCCGCGCGGGGAGGTGACGACCCCGGCGTGGGTGCCACAGCGGTCGCGAGAGGTTGGGTTCTGAACCAGGACAGCAGGGGTGGCAGCGGCTCCAGCAGCACCTAGGCAGGAAGAGGACACTTCCCGTTCGCATTTGGTGATGGTTTTAGGTACCAAGAGACGGGCGCAGAGTTGCCCTCTGAAATAGCGTCTCTGGATGCTGAAATCATACAGCCCTTTTCCCTAAGGTTGTGCGCGCCTGCCCGCGCCCTCCCTGTTTCCTGAGCCCTCTGCCTGAGGCCACTGCTTTTAATTAATAGTATCAGAACGGTTCGTGGGAGAACCTGGAGTTCTTATCAAGACCATCTTGGTGGCATAAGGAAGCGCGAGCGTGGGGGTGGGGGTGGGGGAAATGGTGTAAAAAAGATTAAGTACCAAAGCGAAAAGGAAAAGTACAGACTAAACGAGACATTTAATGGAAAGTGAAGTAAAGGGTTTTTTGAAGCCACGTTTTGTGCATTTAGTTTTAGATTAAAAGAGCAGATGCAACATAAATATATTTGTGTATAATTTCCCCCTAACCACTAACTAGCGAAATGGAACATTATATCTGCTGAAAACCTTTCCCTGAAAAATTATCCTAAGCTTTTCTTCTCATTGTTGTCCAACCCCCCACCCCCAAACCCCCAAGCATCAGGGGACGGCTCTCCATAGAGCACATTTTTCATCTTCTGCAGCTTAAAGCCATGCCATGGAGAATCGTAATAAATTAGTTTCAGGAACAATATAAGTGATGCTCTAAAGCTTGGTCTCGTAGCATTGGTTTATCTAGTAAAAACTGCCAAGCTCCAAGGTGGAATCAAATCCTTGTCTCTTCTTCTAGTTCTT